>JBBPLQ010000104.1:0-55322 GCA_038089855.1 Royoungia palumana
CCCTACGTCTTGTATTTGCAAGCGCGCCCGCCTTAACCGAGCTCCAACAGCCAATCAAAACCCAGCATCACGTCATCCGACGTCAAACCCCTATCGACGTCGATTCGACGTCCCTCACCCACACGACAGAGCTCTCAACGACAGACCACCAAACGATGCACGCCCTCTCCCCAGACCCCTACGCAGCCCACGACCCAGGCATGGCAGGCTGCACCACCACCCTCTCCGCCGACCCCTCGCGCATCCCCGGCATCCCCGTCATGGGCTGCGCGTGCGAATGCCCGTACGCACCCCGCCCCATGTCCGCCGCCGTAGACCCCGTGGACCCGTACGAGTCCTCGCACGTCCAGGCGGCCCCGCGCACGGGCACGGGCGCGCGGCGCCCCGTCAGGCCGGGCATGGGCAGCCTGGGGTACGAACGCGATCGGGACGAGTACGAGGGCGTGTATGACGAGGACCGCGACGAGCGGCGGGTCGCACCTGACGCGGCGGAGCCTATCATGATGGAGTACTTCGGGACGCAGAGCGCGAGACCGCATCTCGGCGCGCGCATCGTGGGCCGCGTCGAACGCATCGCTGGCAGAGTCTTGAACGACGCCAAGATCGAAGCGCGGGGGAATCGTCACTTGGTGAGCGCGTTGTCGTCCAACGCGGTGCGCGACTCACACACCATCTAGGGTCAGCCTTGATTTGCTTGGAACATGTTTGGTGTCGCGTATGCTCGAATGGGAATGCCAACCAACGTACGATCCTGGATATAAACAATCCAAACCCTTGTTATAATATACAGGTATACGGGTACCTAAACAAGCGAGTCTAATGTATATGTACAAGCCGCGACTAGAATGCATGGATATCTAAGAATGCTCAAAATGCCATCGTCACAACAAGATCATCATCTACGCATCGATACCAGTACACGCCTGGGCCAATACACGCGCCATGCGCCCGTCGCGGATTGCCTCCGTGATGACCGTGATCTTGTCACCGAGGGTCGCATCAACAGGTCCGCCAATGGTCGCTTCTTCCGCCAAAGGCACACCATCAGGCATGCCAAACACGGAACCCTTCAAGTTGTCGGCGCCGTACATCGGAATGCCCAGATCTTCTCGGATGAACTTGTACACCACCTGCGTGCGGGGCGCCAAGTAGGTAGATGCAGGTGTGCGGCCACGTGGAGCGAGGTCAAACACGGGTGCTGCTGCTTCCCTGGTTGCACCAATGCAGCCCCGGCGCACATCCGCCAACGGCACGCCCAAGTAGGCACAGCGCAATTCGGTCAAGAGAGACGAGAGCTTGTCTGCCAGGGTGGTGCGGAACGTCGCGAGCCTGCCAAAGTCGAGCGTAGAAGCGTCCAGTGCGGCGAGACCCTCAAGGAGCGGCGACACGGCTTCGCTTGCCGCCTTGGCCATACGTGGGATGGTGTCCATGGCGGTGGTCCTGTCGAGTGCTTCATAGATCTGGAGAACCACCTTGCGTGCAACCTTCTCCACGTCCGCATCTCCGAGCGAGAAGATTTGGCGAATGAGGTCGCGTACAAGCTGTCCGGTCATTTGCTTCATTTCGACGTACAGGGCACGTAAATCGAGAGCTTGGCAGACAACAAACAAGTGTGTGGCTGCCAGCAGCTGGGACACTTCAAGTGCCGTAAGCGTGTAGCGAGCCGAGATGAGAGCGAGCGAGCTAGCGAGAACATGTCAAGGACAAGAAGGTTCTAAATCAGACGTTGACCCACTTGAGACTCTGATTGTGCATTTCGGCACTGACGTTTCCCACGCCCACGTTCATGCCTCCAAGGGCATTCAATTCGCCAAGGTACGATGCGCAAGCAATGTCCACGCCCTTGCAGCCGAAATCGAGAGCACTCTCAGCGCCAGAAAGGTTACCGGGTAAACCGCGGTTCATGGTGTTGTTGATCATCTCAGTGACTTGAACGAACATCATGCGGCCAATGTGAGAAATCGAGAGCCGAAGGTGGTCCATGGCATTGGTCACAGACAGCGCTTGGAAGTTGCCGGCATGATGAATTTTGCCTAGAACACGTAAGCAGGGCGGCAAGTGCGAACACGATGAATACAGACCTTCTGCACCGGCCTCACATGGAGGTTCGACGAGCGGGTTGTCAGTAGTCGCGTTGACTTCGATGCGGATCGTTTCCGCGACTTTCTTGATATCCTCGAATTGGGGACCCAACCACTGTGGGACAGTGCGAAGGGAATAGCGATCTTGCCTGAGAATACCGTCGTCGTCTTGGAGCTTGACCTCGACCTCCTCGCCCTGAGCGAATTTAGAGTCGGCGAGAAGGGACCAAACGAGGTGGGCAGCTTCGATTTGACCGGGGTGGGGACGCGCCTTGCTGACGAAAGGATCAAAGGAGCCACGAGCACCAAGCATGGCTTCGACGGACATCGCGGTCAAGATCTAATCCAGTGTGAGATGGTGGGTGGGTTGACAATGGACTAGAATGACTTACGGCACCGAGAACAGCGACGTCCTTGGCGCCATTGACGACGAGGGACGAGACAGCAGCGCTGAACGCAGTGCCGTTCAAGATGCCCAGATGTTCCTTGGAGGCAAGATCGATGGGGGTGGTGCTCGTGAGGGCAAGAGCCTTGGAAGCGGGGTAGCTACGGGTATAATCCGCGGAGAAGAGGGAGCGAGAAACGTAGTCAGATTTTGTAAAGTCTTCTTCGTGAACCGAAGAAGCGGGGGTACTGGGGGAAGACGGAGACACGCGACCGGACTCGGACATGGGCGTTACGGCGCCAGAGATAGTCATTGGGGTAGGCGCAAAGGAAGTAGGGAGAGAGGTAGGAACCTTGAGTTGAGTGTCAGCAAGGACGGAGGGAGGAGCGGTGGGGCCAAGCATCCAGACACGAATGCCGGGATTTCCAATAAGCATGCCGGCGAGGTAAGAAAGCGAGGAGAGATCTGGGGGACAAGGGATAAGCAAACGGATAGTTGACAGTGGATAGAATGGGATACTGACCACCGCTGGCGGAGATACTGCCACGGAGAGGTACGAGAGGTACGATGCCCTTTTCGATGACTTCGACCATCTTTTGGACGAGTTCCCACCGGACACCAGAGTGACCGCGGAGAAGAGAATTAGCGCGGATGATCATGGCGGCACGGGTCCAGGCCGGGGGCATGGTGGTGGAGTGGCCGGGATCGGTGAGAGGAAGGGGTGCTAGCGGGGATGAGAATGAGAAAGGAGTGAGATGGGGAAGTACACACCTGCAGTGGCGGCGATGGAAGAAGCATTGCGGGTGACGGAGGAGGGCATCAAGACGCCGGCATGCTGGTGCTGAAGGAGGGCGGAACCGAGGGAGATGGGGTCGTCCGTGCGGGTGTCTGCACTACCACCGAATCCGGTAGACACGCCGTAGATGGAAAGGCCAGCCTCGACCTTGGAAGCGATGACGTGACGGGAAGCATCGTGAGCGGCGCGGAGCTCTTTGCTGTCAGAGAGGAGAAGAGGGGGTGCGGCGGGAGAGGCGACGGCGGCGGAGGGCAGGTAGCGGGCAATGGCGGCGATCTGAGCGAGGGAGAGGTCGCTGCCGGTGAGGGTGACTGGCACACCAGAGCTGTGGGGTGTCAGCGGGGGCGGGGAGAAGAAAGGAAGAGACGGACAGGTGCTTGTCGAGCTCGTTGACGTGTGCGATGTAGTGGGAGATGAGAGACATGTCGAGGGAGGACTGACGAGACTTGTCGAATGCGCGCGTGCATTTATACCGCACGACCGCATTTCGTCTGGGCGTTGCTCGGTTCGAGATCCAGATCATCTCATTAACATTTCAAATTTTTACATCACCCCCCGTAAAGGTCCGCCCGATCTCAGATCCACCAGACCCCCCACGCAACCCCCCCGTGTGACCCCCCCACCGACCCTGCCAGCCGACGGCATCGGACTATCAATCAGTCATGGCACTGCACTGACGACCATCACAGCACCGCCGTCTCATGTTTGCGCTCGCTGCAGTGGGAACGCTCGTCCACTCTTCTCCGCGGCCTATCTTTGGTGTCGACGCACAAACTCGCTGCATCAGTGAGAACACACGGCTCCGCTTCTCTTATATATGGCTTGTCCGCGCTGAGAACCGTCGGGACGGACACTTGCTTCAGACTCGGGACATGTGACGTGCGGAGTTCTCGCAGTCGGTCGGGAATCGATACCTGCATTCGACGCGGGGAACATCCATACTCCAGTTATCAATAGATTCGTCGACTCGCGCATCCCCACGTGCGCTCGTTGGCACACTCTGCAGCGCATTTTCACAGCCAACCACATGCTTCACAGCACCCTATCCGTTCTAACAGACTCGTTGTCCATGTCGTCCTGATCAACTCCATCTCTCGTTCCCGTGACTTCATGTCCATCGCTCACAGCAACCCACTCCTCCCAGGGTCGCTTTGCTCCACCAAAATATTCCGTCTGTCGTGTCGTTCCCATACACGCGTCTACAGCGATTCGAGCAGACGTGGCCACCAATCGTGTCCTCCCCTTGTCCCACGTTCAACCGACACATGTGCGTATCTCCCGGCGCGACGTATACTCCGACTCGCACTCCCAACCTGAGCTTGTCCTTGTGACCGCACGTCGAGGATCGAGAACGACATCACCATCCCGTCCACTCACATGGGCGCTTCAAGTTTACCTTGCTGTAGTGCTCGACCATCCCATGTCCACGTCTCTGATCGAGCCCACCTGTGTTTCCTGTAACTTGAGTTCCGCAATGCTGTCCCAGCGTCTTCTGGCTTCCATCGTTTGCCTCGTCCTCATACGTGCGTCCACAACGAGTGTGAAGAGTCCCCCACGCTGTGAAAACCCAACCCCGTCGCAGGACCTGCACATCCAAGATCGCTTGTCATGCAGTTCGTACTATCCTATCGAGAACGCTTCGTGGACCCCATCTTGTGTTTCACCGAGCCATCGCACACCAGTATTGATCGACGGCCTGAGGACGCTGGTGCTACGATACTTGATTTGCTCTCTTGCTGTCAACCCATTTCAGGCGTGCATGAGAGGGGCTTGCTTTCACGATCCCACGCGCCACGAGTCATCTCCAAAACAGCAGTAGCCGTGTGTGCACCATCGACGTTCATGACAGTCCATCATGGTACGTTGATACCGATACACACCATGTACACCCACAGCGGGCGTCGCGATCAAACTCTTCCGGGCAGGTGCGTCTGATGTTCCCCACCACCCAGGTGACTCCGCCGTGGCAATCTGCCTCGTTTTTTCGATCACCCACATTTGCGGCTCAGACGAGTGATATCGATGAACCCCTGTCCCACCGTGACATCACGTTTTCGTTCCCTATTTGCCAGTTATCCGATCGTACCTGGGTTCAATAAACGATCGATGGTCGAACAGCACGTTTGCGATGTTTGAACGTCGATCCCAGATCATCGCCTGTCATGTCCGCCGTATGGACCCATGTGTCTACAGTGAGCCAGCCATGCGTATCGAGCCTCCACCGAGGGCCGAATAACGATGTGTTTCTGCGCATGTGACCCCGACTTGAACGTCTGAGACCATCCCGAGCGTTCGCCCGCTCTCGACTCGCATAGAAAATCCTGGCGCGTCGTGCTGGAATCGCGACGCGGAGGGAGTGCCATCGCATCATTCCACGTCGCTCGCGCGTGCGCCCTCACGACGTGGCATCCTGGCAAAGAACACGCCCAGACGACGGCCCGGACTCGTCCCTCTCCCGAACAGAAGGCCCTGCCTTCTCACGCACGTCGTGTTCTCCAAGTCCGAGTGTCACCGCAGCGCCCTGTCGGTCCTACTGGCAACTGCGACGGACGCGCATCACGGCGCACTCGAGATCGGACATGAAACGCGTGTGGCACAGGCCGTCATGCACGTCCGGTCCGGGGGAGTGGGGACTTACGCGACGTGCCGTCTTCGCAGAACTCACGCCTCGACCCGGACGTATTTTGTACGCGCGCGTGACGCGTCCGCCGCGCGTCGCCGCTGCACGTCGACGTGCCTCCTTTGCAAGCAGGCGCCACCAAGGCAGATGATGATCGGCCGGTCTCCTGTACAAAACAGTCATGACCAAGAAGGAGGGGGGGTTGAAAAGACAAAACTTGGAGGAAAACAAAGGACGGAGAAGAACGGAGGACCGATTCATCATCATGGAGAAATAAGTCGAATGAGCGTCCGAATGCCACCGGGAGGAGTGTGATGACGCTTGTAGACTCGCATCCCTGAAACGGGTGCAGGGAAAAGTCAATTTACGGGTTTGGTCGGATCAGAAGGCACACAACACCAGTGGGGGAAGTTGTCAGCTTGAGTGGGGGTTCAGTGCGTAGAAGTGATCAGGTGGCAGAATCGATCCGCTCTCTGAGTCCGTCATCCACATGGTAACACTCACGAGGGCTTGGGTGCAGTCGTGACCACAAGGTCCACAGCCGCATCTCGATCGGAAAATATGCTACGCCGGTGGAGGAGGGTTCGTTGTGCTGGGTTGGTTGGTAGGGCTGTCTGAGTCCGTCATTCGCATGGTGACGCGCCCCGCTAGTTTGGAGAGCCTGACTGGGAGTTGTGTCTTTGAAACAGATGGCTGGTCTTGATTGAGCTTGGCACGTCGGATGGATTCGGAGGCTCGGCCTCGAATCGCTCATCTAGCTTGAGCTCTCGACCGAGGACGCTTTCAGTCGAACGAGACGGGGAGCCACGTCAACGGTCTTCACCAAGACATTGACAGTGACAAGTCATCGAAAGGGCCGACTGCCACGTAGTCAAAACAAATCGACGGATATGCACCGTTCCGTCAACCTCCGTGTTGGCACGAGTATGCAAGTCACGCGGGCCCGTCCGGTCGTGCCATTGAAACGGTAGAGGGTGCACTATCGGATAAGATGCTGAACATCCTATCTGCGTCGCGACGGATCGATGCCAGACTGTGCTCAGACGCGTCGCAGCTCAGGTCAAAGCCACAGTGAACCATCTCGGCAGATCTCAAATTTGATGCTGAGTCGGCCCGTGGTCCACGCAAGCTGTCACAGTAGATTAAAACGATCGACAAGTCACATGAGCAACACAGAAACAAAGGCACGTTGAGAGCGAATGATGAAAGTGAAACGGTGGACAGGCACCACGCCGATCAAACGGAAAACGACAGCTCGCGGGAGCATTCGAGTCCACGTCACGCGTCACCTCATGAATTACATCGGACGTCGGCCAGCAACCGGATTAATGATACAAGGACGTCTGACGTCCAACTGCCTAGTGTACACTGTGGCTTATCTGCGCGCGCCAGTCGCGTTTGGCGTCCTCTGCAGCGGAAGCACACGTCCACTCCACCTCGCATTCCTCGAGGAGCCATTCCTCCCCGCGGCTGAACATCTCCCTATCCGGGAACACCTCTAAAATCTCCGTCTGGAAACCCTCGGTCTCCAGGGTATACGTTCGGCGCAGCTCGCGAGCACCCCGCACGATCGGCGTCTCGACGTTGAGGAGACTAAACCGCGGGTGGCGACGGAGCTGCCGGAAAGTCTGTCCGATGGGGAACTTGTCGTCTAGAAACAGACGCTCGCTTTCGGAAGAGGTGATCGTGACGATGGAGGTTGCGATGCAGACGACGCGGTTCGCACACAAGAGGTGCACTTGACGGGATTGAGTGATGGGGTTTTGGGGCGACGCGGGTCGCAGACGGGGTGACGTGTGTGCGTAGATGCATTTCACGTCGATAGGTCGTCCGAAGAATGCGCTGCGGTAGAAAATACACGGATCGTCAATAGGTTTGCAAGGGCGAGACGCGTGCAAAAGGTGGCGAACCTGAGCAAACGTTGGAGGTCACCTTGGGCGGCAAGCATGATGCGCTCGAGGCCGCTCGCATCGACGGGAATACATGAAAGCTTTTTAAAGCAGGTTAGTGTATGGTTCTAAAGGCTTGAGCCGATGGAGGTCGCTGACCTTTACGGTAGTCGATGCAGCGTTGTATGAATCTTGTGCAAGCATGGTATGTATGAAGGTGAAAGGATGTTGAGCACGACTGTTGAAGTCTAGGAGACGATCGAATGAGTGATGCGGCCATTGATTGATCTGCCCTGCTTTATGGTGTTGCCAAAGTGGCGGAGTAAACATGTAACTCCTGATGGTATCTGAACCAGTCGCACACCCAGATCTGGACTTCCACGTCAATCCAGATGTTCTCGTATCTAAGGTGAGCCCAGGTACACAAGGATATCTCTTCTCCGATTCCATGGGTCCCGGTCATTTTTAAATCGGACCGGGTGGCACCTGGAACTTTTTGTCTGTCTATCAATAATGTAATTTTGATGCCAGGGATACAGGGAGCCCCAAGCAGGAAGAAACGAACATACAACCCGGAATGCATCAGTAATGGTGCTGCTCGCAGGGGTGGCGAGTGGCACCAATAAGCAAAAGTTCGCATACCTCGTAACTTCAGGTTCATGAACACGTTCCCACCTGAGTGGACGATATATTCGTCGTGACAAAATACCCTGAAACGTTTACCTTGGGAGTGGGGAAGGAGGCATCACCTAAGGGAAAATTGTGCTCGAAAGATAAGCAGTTGGGATACACGAATGTGTTCAAGTGGCTCGTCCAACGGTTCCAAAACCAAACTTCCGGGCAAGATGCTCTCACTGCGCGACGCCACGCTCACAAGCAAGTGTAAGGAGGCAGAGGCTCAAAATAAGACATAGAAGCGTTTTAAAATAGTCCGAACTTGTGAGCGCGATAAACGTACGACCGGATGTTACAGCACAGTACATACCTTTGCCAGTGAGAAACGTCGTCTCGCGGTCGCGGAACGTGAGTTTGTATTTAACGATTATTTTTGCTAACCTAAGAGAATAAACGATTAGTAAGTGGACAAGTCGACATCTTGATGACTCGGATTTCCTGCTAGTAGCCTACCTTCACCACTCAACGCTCACGAGCGATCCAGCAACTAATTACATAGACTGGACTAGCCAAAATTTCAATGGTATTTCGATGGCTCGGATCATACTTTACGCTCGTGGATTCTCAATGCGTTGCAGGGAAGGGCCAAGAAGACGCGCAAATTCGCTCAAGTCAAACGACTACTGAGTCCCAATGACGCCCGCTTGTATGGCTTTTTTTTGCCTGTCGGAGCAACCAAGACGTCTAATCGAGTTTGATAGGAAGGAAAACCAGCTGAAGCAAAAGAAAAAAGAAGAAGAGGAGAAAGCAAAAGCAGTCCGTCGGGTGTGCGTGGTCGTATCGATTGGCCGGTTTGATGGTGTTTCATGGTTTCTCCTTTAGGCCACAGATGGCGTCTTCGCTTTTTCTTGCGCACAATACGGAGCTCGTGCCTCCATATCGTGTGCTTATCGATACCAATTTCATCAACTTTAGCCTTCAAAACAAGTTGGAGCTTATCAGTGGGATGATGGATTGTCTGTATGCCAAGTGTATGTTCTCTCCCATCTCGATAACATCATCTGACCTTTTATGCCAAGGCATACCTTGTGTGACCGACTGCGTAATGGCAGAGCTTGAGAAATTGGGCCACCGTTACCGTGTGGCTCTTCGGTCAGTTACTCCTAGTTTCACTTCCGTCGGGAGCTGAATTTTTTTCCCTTGAAGTGTGGCCCGTGATCCTCGATTCGAACGCTTGAGCTGCAGTCATACCGGCACATACGCTGACGATTGCCTGGTGCAGCGCGTGACGTCACACAAGTGCTATATCGTCGCCACATGCGATCGTGAGCTCAGGCGACGAATACGGAAAATTCCAGGTGTCCCGCTGATGTACATTGTCGCGAGGCGATACGCTATCGAGCGATTGCCCGACCAGGGGGCACCAATCTGATTGTTAGATGAAATTATAATCAATAACATGAGAATTTCACGTTCGAGAGTAAGTACACCACGGAGTCTGCCCGAGGTGTGGCTATTCCCGTCGCGCCGAGAGACGCAGTTCACACCAGTCGTCGATGGAATTATATTGTATGTGTCACCCCGTTACGGTTGCGCTTTCTTATCAGTGTTGATTCAAAACATACCATGAAGACTATGGAAATCTTTTGATATCGAGAGGCTAACTATTTGGCTTGCATTTGGTTCATAAAACCCATGCAATCAGGGTGACCCATAATTAGACTTGGGCCATTTCTCACACCCGCCGATACTGGGCGAACCCCTCGATCAAACAGAGTTGTTGTGCGTGGGCACCGGCCTTCTGTGGTCAGCAACCGATGCTTCGAGACTAAAAGCTTCCTCAAATAAGACACAAAATTAATGGTATGTCGATTCCAGTAGGTCAGATCCAGGTCTATGGAAGCCAGTGAGTAGAAAATTCCCGGGGATACTGCGTGTGTTGTGCTCGGCGATCTTTCAATTATCCGCGCTGCATTGGCTGCTCCGCTGGTGGCAGAATATTTGCAAACACTATGATCGCGGTGCAGAACATTGAGTGTTCAGCTTTTGTTTTCACATTCGTGGTCAGCACCTTCATCTGGCGGCTCCGAAAAGTTATTGTAAGAGATTGACAAGGACCAAATTCCCTTTGTATCTCTTATCCCTGTGAGTCTAAATTGCATCATGTGAAGGTCGCCCCGTGTTGATCGAGTTCACGCCGTACAAAAATGCTCTCCCCCGTCGACTGTTAAATGGTTCTGCCGGGCCGCGACTCTGTTCAGTTCTAAAAATAAGCTGCGGAACGCTCGTGTGCTCACATGTTTTGTCACTGGGCGCAATAGTTAAGTGGTATGCAATCTCACGCCGCTTGTCAGCTGCAGTCCCTTCGTCTCAACAGCATGATGTTCGCAGTCCATCACTGATCTTAGTGCAGCCGCAGGAATATCAATCTTCCGCCAAGGGACTCGACATGCGAACAGTTTGTCTACGTACATCGAAGCATCTCCCCTGTCGACCGCACCGTCTGTCTGCGTATGATGGTCCTGAAAAGGTAAGTAATCAAAGTCGGTTTCCCTCGATATCGGGACTCATGATCCACCCATGCTCTCGGAAAGTTCGTTCTCATGCTGTGTCTTTAGTTGGAGTGCACTCCCGATGCAAGCCTTCCACGATCATCGCGGGCAACTATCTCGGACATGCAGATGTGTCGATTCGACTCAACTACCATCATGGGGTGAATGGGTCGAGTTGTGCCGGTGTCATGGTGAGTGTGCGTGTGGTGATGAATTTATCGGCCACAACGAACACATTGCTGCGCTTACGTTGAAGACTACGTGGGTCGCGTCCACGATGCGACTCCTGCCCCGGGTTGTTGTGAAGCAGCGCCGGGCATGGCACGAAATCCGGGAATTTGGAGTATGATGTTGGCTCACGACAGACCACCCACGATGTGTCTTGTGACGGATTTAATTTTACAAAATAAGAACAACGTTGGTCGAACTCGTATCCTGAAGTTGTATTCCTCTCGCAAGTTCTCTGGGTCACGTGATGCCGTGTTTGTGACACAGATTGTTTCGTTGCTGGACTCGGTCTTCTTCGAGTGTCTTCTTCAGCCCCTAACGTCTCTAGAACACGTCCTGGAGTAAATGTCGCAAAGTGGTTCACGATCAGATGACAAGATCCCTACCGATTACCAATATTCTTGGTCTCCTGGGGCATCACTCTCCATAGAAGAGTTTGTGGCCAAGGTGACTCCAGAGCTTTCGAAAAATGGTCCGCGTCTTACATCACGCAGTATAGGCCATCCATGGTTCAAAACGACGGTACAAAGCCTGTGAGGGCGCGTCTATCTGCGCCGAATGACATGGTTTTGACAAAGCGCATCTAGTGGATATGGGTGAGGAGGGACGAAAAGGACGAGCCTACCGTGACATCAGCCGAGAACGAAGCGGCTGCTGTACTGGAAGCCGCCACCCTATGTGGGTTCGAAATCTCGTTTGTTACATCACACGCGGCTCAAAATATTTCAGTACAACAAGTCACTGAGCGCGTCGAGGAGATTAAGGTAATACGGTCCACTAGTCAAACATTTATTTATCTGACATGATGCAAGAACGATGCGTCGATCCCTATGCGTGGAAGCAAGAAAACGGGTGCTCAGAGTAAGAAGGAAGTCCGGGAGCAGGTTGAACATTTGCATCACCACTCGAGTCCTGACCGACGCGCTCATATAGGTGCAAACTGAAGCCACCGAGAACCTCAAGGCTGTTTCCAAGAAGTACGGACTCGTCGGTGGAAAGTGGTATGTCTCTCCGGATCACTTCTGATCACACCTGACTTTGGCTAGGTTGATTTTTGCTCCGTCGGACAAGGTCGACGCAATTTGGAGTAAGATAGCTTGTAAGATGTTACGGTCTATCGCTGTGTCGTGTCTGATGCACCCTAACTAGCCTCTCTGATCTCTGGACCTCTGTCTTCCACCTCTGCCTCGTGTGCAAAGGTCGCTACATCGCCCGAAAGCCCTGCTCCTGGGTATCAGCATG
The DNA here is from genome assembly GCA_038089855.1 of Royoungia palumana. Lineage (NCBI taxonomy): Eukaryota > Fungi > Basidiomycota > Agaricomycetes > Boletales > Boletaceae > Royoungia > Royoungia palumana. Next base: position 12,409 of record JBBPLQ010000104.1, read on the forward strand.
TTATTTGTGTTTACATTCCTGATGTCTATGACAAGGATGATGTCACTGCAGTATGTCCCTGACTGAAATTCATCCTTGGATGATGCTCAAGCTCCATCAGGTCATGAAAGTGCTTTTGAGGCAGCACGGGCTCAATCTCAGCGGAGTGAAATCAGATCTATATACAATAATTGGTTGGTTCCGTTCTGTTCTCTACTTGCATCTTGCATTGACGTCGACGGAAGGCCTGGATAGTAAACATCCTAGCGGTATACCCTCCACTGTAAGTCTTTGCATGATGCGGGTTGCATTTCTCTCTCTGTAATGTTTTTATAAAACACTTGGTAGGTATGGAAGAATGTGTCACTCCTGAAGGACTCGGAGATCAAGGCAAGTATGGAATTCATACCTTGACATTCAATGACCTTTCTTTTGCAGGAGTTGAAAGAGGCTTATTTTGCTGAGCTCTCTGCTTCGAAAGCTGCAATGCCTACCAAGACAGATCCACCCAGGGAATCAAAGCCAGCTCAAGGAAAGTCTAAACCTCTTATCAAAAAGAAGGCTATGGAGGATCCTTTTGCATCTGATGACGAGGCTGTTCCAAAAGGTGAGAAGTCTGTCAATGTGGGTGAGAAAAGAAAGGTTCAGGAGGGTAAAAATGAAGGCAGTAGTAAAGCTCTGACCAAGAAAATGAAAACTTAGGTGAACCTGTTAAGTCGAGATTGCTCTGTTGTCCTTATACAGTATGATGTGATGGAATAATGCTTTACAATCCAAAGAACTTCATCATTCAGATACAAGTTTTTTCTGTGGTGAGAAGGGAGTTCAAATTCTGCCAGACTATGCAGTAGGATGTGCTAAGAAGTGCAAGAGAGTTGGCCCTAATTTGAAAGATCAGTATTCATGAAAATAGACCAAGCTGTATGCTTTCGACCTTGATAGACATCACAGCTTCTCTCTTATCCAGAAACTGTTTGGCCAATTTGGAAGCAACGATCAAATCAGCTTCTGTACCAGCGGTCAAACCTCGTGATTGTGCCAGAGGGTGAACGACACAGTCAACAAACTCTTGTGTTTTCCGTTCTTTCCACAAGTATAAAACGGAGAGAGCTGAGCGAACATACATCCAAAGAGCTTCGTGACTTGGGTATTCCTTCACAAGGGAGACGGCATGATCCGGAAGATTATTCTGATCAATTATCTCTATCAAAGACGATGCTTCGCTCTGGAGTGCAGTCTGGGAGAGTGTGAGAACGTAATGAACCGCACTGTAATCAGACACATGACTGTCGATCCATCTCTTGATTCTTATGATTTCGTCGCGGAAAGCGGGGACGAAGTCGATGGCAGCCGTGCCAGAGAGGTAATCCAAGAGAAGACTCCGCATGCATATCAGACGATGTGTCCACGCAAAGTAATTTCGTGGATAGAGTTCGCAAGCTCGAGACACCAGCCCGAGCTCTCTTTGGAGTGCTTCCGGCGATACGAACTGAGGGCGAGAATGGGAATCTATGTTCATAGTATCGGAGAGTTGAGAAGTGTAGGCTGAACTAAGGAGCCACCGTCTATGGTACCACAGCTCGGCATGTTTAGCGCAGTGCTGTGAAGAGAGAAGGGATGCCAGGAAACGCAGCTCATCATGCGGATCGATTAGATGAATCCGAACGAGAGTCTTTCTAGTATTGAGGGCCGTTTGATGTGATGGATTGGCGAGGAGTAAGATTGACGATGATGCGATCAGAACGCGGACGAGTGAGATATCGAGGTCATGGTCATGGTCACGGCTTCGCCGGACTGTGAGTGTTTGCGCTCGGGTGCGAGCGAACTTGAAAACACCGACAGCATAGAGATAAACTTTGTAAAGAATCTTTTGAGGAACACCGAGGTTGTCCTCTACGAAAAGGAATGGGAAATAGGAATCGGATGGGCCCGACTCGATGTGATCTGGGTCCTGCATAGTAGAGCCATCGCCTGGAAGGATCTCGATTGTCTGGCTGGAAACATATGTAGGTGGATATGTTCCAAACGGATCTACTCACGGACACCTAGTCAAGAATGATGCGAGGCGTTCATACGCTTCCAAGGTCGAGGCGGTAGTGGTATGCATTCAAGTTCAAATTGTGGATAGTACATCGTGGGAGCGCCTTCACCGTTTAGCGCGAACCACGATGACTCAGACGTAGCTTTCGCATGGTAGTCGTCTCGGTGTCATGGTGCTTGCCCATAGATTTCTCGCGGGCCATCGCCGTGCCGCTGAGAGGAAAGGCATACCAGTACGAGAATCACTGGCAGGCAGGAGAATACCAAAGTACATTCAAGTTCCAAGCCAGCCAATCGTTTTCTGTCGTTTGCCGGGTCACTACCGTGACCGTTCTGAACGCCGCTCAGACCATGTTAGATTCCACCATGCCCAGGAGGCTCGTCCACGCCCTCGTTACTGTGTATGTAACCAGTGCTATCGTCTATTCCTCCTATTCTCTTTTCATGTCCACAGCCTCGAAGATAAAAGGATGGTTTACTCCCTTCCCGGTCGTAACGATGGGCGGCGTAAAGTTGCGAACTCCCAAGAACACCTTGGTCCCGTCGAACACTCCAGAAGAAATATTGTACTGGCCAGCTGCATCTATCGATGAGCAGTCTGACCATCAGAGTAGCCACGTCCCTATGAAGGAATCACTCTTCCTCTCGAAGGCCTTCTCTCAAAGTATGCAACCGTGCAAAATTGTGCCGTTTTACTATAAAAGTTCAGCGACCTTGCAAGACAACGATATCACCGTCACAACACTCGTGACCTTCAATCGATTCAGGGTGTTTGGTGAACTGGTCAAACGATACAGAGGTGCGCCAGTATTTTTCGAAACCGCCGCCTTTATACGATAATGCCAGGTCCTATATCTGCCGCCGTTCACATCGAGTCCGACAATCTTCACGTCGTCCTCGATGCGCTACACGATCTATATACATCTACCCCAGGGATGTCTAATTTCGTCGATGTGCATCTCGTTCTCTCTCCATTCGCCCGTCAACTAAACACCTGGCGCAATGCCGCCCGTTTATTCGCACGGACGGAATTTGTAATGATGCTGGACGTCGACTTCGCCATTTGTACCGACTTTCGAGATCTTGTTCGAACCGGATTGGATGGCGAGGTTGGGCGTAGCCTCAAGGATGGTCACGCGGCATTGGTTGTTCCTGCGTTTGAATACCTTGATCAACAGGATGGCGTCGATCCGGACACTTTCCCAGCCGATAAAAAGGTTCTTTAATTCCTACTTTTGCCGACTGAAATAAATCTGTCTCAGGGTCTCCTAGAGCTTGTCAAAGCAGGGATAGTGGATATGTTTCACAAATCATGGGCTCCGGGCCATAATTGCACTGACTACCCTCGATTCTACGCTGCCGCTCCAGGAGAGGTGTACAGAATCAAGCAGTACCAGTCCGCGTACGAGCCATACGTTATTATCAAGAAGGATGGACCACCTTGGTACGTTCCAGTTCTCGCTCCTCATGATTTCTATGCCTCCGATATACTTCCTCACAATGCAGGTGCGATGAGCGCTTCGTGGGCTATGGGGGAAACAAGGCGGCTTGCCTGTACGAGATGCATCTCTCTGGGATGTCATTCTTTGTCCTCGGAGATCATTTCTTAATCCACCAAAGTCACGCGTATGAAGAAACTGCACGGAAACTCGAGGTATGTAGCGCACTGCAGTTTATGCGTTTTGTCTGAAGCGGGTGGCTACTCACAGCGCAGAAGCAACCGCAAGATTTACCAAGATTTCAGGGAAGAGATTTGCCTTCGGTGGATATCGCCATTATTCTCGGTGTATCTTTTCTTGTTCACAGGTTTTATAAGCTATCTTCGACGGCATCGTGACGCGGGTACGTTGAACACCACTTTGGGGCGCAATGTCATAGAGGAATGCAAGAAACTTAAGGGGGTCTCGGGCTCAGCTGTATATGTATGTTTTATTCGATCCGTATCAGAAGGTGCTTCCAACCTCGTCTAGATCATGAATGGAAAGGTGTAACGCAGTCTTATTCGATTCGGACACTGTGCCTGTCATATGGTTCCCTACAATGTTTTGTCGCCGAAGGTGACCTTTGATTGGCTCTCGATGCTGTCTGGCGATATCCGGAATATAAGCTTCGATTTATTTTGCCGGTCCCTATTTCACAATTGGATGGATTACGTTTGATGTCGACGACCGGCGGCGCTTGCAGGCTTTCGGGCATGTACAATCCCGGAGAAGCCGTTTGAACACCAGTCGCTGTGTCCTTTGATTGATCTTCATTAGGCGCAGGCCACATGATGTCATGTCGTGAAGAAGCCTAAGGGTTGCCAAACCAACTATGCGGATTCAGCCGTCAGCCACTCGATGCTTCGTGAGCGGCGAGATTGGTCGTGTTTGATCGTGTTCAGTAGTTTCCACAGTTTCTTCCTCTATGGTCATCCTGGATGGGGAGCCGCTACGGTCCGCGCAACGTTACATCGTTTGCCCAGGTCGAGTTATTGACGAATTAGATGTGACTTCTAGGTTAGTCGTCGCGCAAGAGAACAAGGACAGAGCATATGTGCGCCTGACTCAATAGATGCCATTTCCAGGAATCCGGTTCGTCCGGGAGCGGTGCTTATAGACAGACCCGGTTGACCGAGGATGCCGGTTTCTCCGATTCCGCAATAGCCGGCGCGCCTCGCAAAAACCTGTCCCTATACGATGCCGCTGCGAAAATGCGATTAAGGTCCATCGAGTGATGGAACTTTCCTATACCAATTCACTACAGCACTTGGTTTCCTGTGTATGTCGAATTCACCGCACATTATATACTAAAATTCTCTCCAGCTACTCGACGCTCCCTCACATGCCGAACACTTGGCTTATTGCGCAATGCATGGCAAGACTTCCTCGCCGGACGTACTTTTCTCATCCAGAGTCTTCCCTCGACGATTTCTTTTCCGGAGAAGAGAGAGGAGTTATCAACTCAAACCATAGGGGGGACGGCTCATCGCCTACTGAACAGGGGTCGGAGTAAGTGCAATTTGTCGTTGAACGTTGAAGCTTGAAAAGAAGTGACAACTGTCCGCAGACCTGCTGCACACGAAATTCGGTTCTTGAGGTCACTTCGCCAGAGCCTCGGCATTCGGAATCAATCTCCTAGTGAAGATGGCAAGGCATCAGAAACTAGCTTCAGTTGCTATCGAGGACCTTCTGGCTTGTCTGACCGACTCGGATGTCGCTTCATCGCAACGCCTGCTGGAGAACCTGCTTCCAGTCAAGTATTGTGCGTAATCCGTGATCGCGCCCTTTCGGCAGGCACAAGCAGAATACCAGCCCCTCCCTCTGCCACTCTGTTTCTGGTGTCACATCCTCCTGTCCATCCTGCATCGGTCGATTCGAAAGCGCCTACGATATTATCGGGTCCGCACGTGGCGTCTTGTACTAGAGATACATCCGAGGGTGCACGGCCGCGAGTGGGCCCTCCGCATAGTACCTCGCGCCACCAGTGCAAGTGGGAGGTATGTGGGGAGTGGATTGAGGGCGGGAGCAAGGAGATGTGGGCACATGTCCGTACATGGCATGGTCTGAAGGGCCACTATGGCGATCGGTGTCGCTGCAAGTGGGGCGGGTGCTCGGAGACCCTTAATGTCAGCAGTCTTCCCCGACACCTCGACAAGCACCTCGATATCAAATGGTGTTGTTCCAACTGTGATGCGATTTTTGCGCGACATGACTGCGTGCGGAAACATATCAGGGAGAGCAAGGAGTGTCATGGCGCTGAGGTTGTCAACGCTGCTCCAAGTTTGGCCTCAGAACGGGCGTCAGGAACGTCAACCGAACAAGCTGTCGCTGGTGCCTCATCAACACCATGGAACTAGTGAGGATTATGATTTTACTGATTTATGTAGTCACCGTGCTGATTTTTAAGCTGAAAACGCCAGGCTGCTTGACGTTTTCTCGGTACCCAAAAAAAAAGTGCAACATTACTGGGGGCGGCTTACTCTGCTCACCATAGATATGATATTCTAGATTATGGCAATCAGATAAGATGGTAGTGACAACTTGGGCAACGTGGCGGATTGGTGTTCAGTCTGTGGCGGTGCAAAAGTAATACAGGTCCTGCCGTGTTCACCACTCTACGGTGACCATTTGACTTTCACAATCTATACCCTCACCGACGGGCCGTTGAGGACTGGGCCGGCTTCCATCTGACGTCTAGCCATGACTACATGTCGTAGAAGACGAACATGTCGAGCTACGTGGCTGGCCTTTGGGCTTGTCGCCCTCACTGCGTTCTCTGCCTCCGCGCAACCAGAAGAATCGTTCTCGGTCGCAAGTGTAAGGCATTCATAGGGAATATGTTGATACTCTTCACTGATGTGTCTCCTCAGGTGCAACCCGACCCTACGCTCGAATTTGCTTCCCATGCTATCCGCGAGACACCCGTACGCCTTCGTGTCTGCAATAGCCTTCCCAACTGATTGGTTATCCCACCGCTTTCCAGGCACCTCAAAAGATACCAGTAGACGCTGGACATGCCACCGAAGGTGTGTTCTTGGTCCACTAAAGTGTGCACGAGGGTTAACCTGCAAATAGCTGCCCGCGCCTTTAGGCTTGCAATGATCACACTCTCCAACCTCACCGCGCAGCCGCCACCATATGATCACGACCCATTCTCACAATCAAGCACCTCTCAAACGTCATCGTTCCTTTCATCTTATTTACCCAGCGCTCAGGGCCAAGGACCCATTGGCAGTGCCATTCGCATAGCAATCAAGCTTCATCAAAAGTTCTCTCCATCTCGCATTTTTTCTTGGTTAGATAGCTCGGCCACCGCGGTACGGAGAAAGGACGAGGAGTTGCGCGGAAAAGCGATCAAGGTGATTGATTTACTCCAGTATTCTGCCGAGCTTGGGAATACAGAGGCGCTATACGCCCTTGCTCGTCTGTCTCTCGTGCGTTGTTTTCATCGAATCTCGTGTCGCTCTTTGCATGAATTGATTTTGTGTCGCAGTTTCCCCCGAATGTTTACTTTCCGTCGGACCCCAAGCTTGCACACTCGTACTTCTCCACGCATGCGTCCTTGACCGGCAACGCGTCTTCCCAAGCGATCATTGCCTTCTTCCACGCCACCGGCTACGCGGACACTGTGCCAGTGGATCAGGCCAAGGCAATGCTGTACTACACCTTCGCCGCACAAGGAGGACACAAAGGCGCGCAAATGGCACTCGCATACCGCTATTGGAGTGGTATTAGCACGTTGGAGGACTGTTCTCGTGCCGTGGAATGGTACGAAGAAGCTGCTGATACAGGTGATTGTTCCGCCTGTCTGGTGTAATTCGTATTCACTGAGCTGTGTCGACAGCCATGGAGATGTATCTATCGGGTCCTCCAGGTGGCCTTACCCTGCCTTACACGCACACACGACTTTCCGATCTGGACGGTGGAGTGTATGGACCGGGTGCCAGCGTTGCATCGACGGGGCTCAATGTCATGAAGCCAGCTGTGAAAGCAGGCTTTGCTCAGGCCGCGGGCGAAACATGGGAAGATCTGCTGGAGTATTACATGGTATACCGTTCATACCATGGTTCCGCATGCGTTGACTCACCTCTTTTGTTCCCCAGTTTAACGCTGATCGTGGCGAAATGGATTTTGCGTACAAGCTCGGCAAGATCTTCTATCAGGGAAGCATCTATGCGACCGCGGGTGGGATTGCCTCCGGTTCAGAGGGCGTGGGGCGTATCGGTCGAGATTTCGATCTCGCTCGAGAGTACTTTCTCCAGATCGCGCGTCAAGTCTGGCCTCGTGATCCGATCGATCCGCTCCAGCACAGCACCGTAAATGACAAGGCTGAGGGTGTGAGCCAACTTGGGTGGGCTCCGAAAAGTGCTGCTTACTTGGGTAGGATGTACTTGCGTGGCGAGGGTGTGAAGCGGGACTATGAGAAGGCAATGATGTGGTTCGAACGTGGTGCCGAGTCTGGCGATCGGGAATGCCACAATGGTCTGGGTATCATGTGGAGAGACGGCCTGGTTAAAGGACGTCAGGATGCGGGCAAGGCGATCGGACATTTCTCGCATGCAGCAGGGCTAGAATTGGCGGAAGCGCTGGTCAATCTTGGCAAGCACCACTATGGTATGTGGACGCAAACCTTTCCCCGTGTGATGACCTGACGTCCGAATCAAGGCAGAGGCGAGTTCAAATTGGCAGTGACTCACTTTGAGAACGCCATTCGCTGCGGGTCCCCATTTGAAGCTCACTTTTACCTCGCTAAGATCCATACGATGAACATGCGCACTGCGGGACTTCCCCAAGGGTATGCGGCTGGATCGTGCGCAAATGCGGTTTCGTTTTTCAAGCTTGTTGCGGAACGCGGAGTTTGGGACGAGGATCTCATTGACGATGCCGAGTTTGCTTGGAGCAGCAGTTCTGCACGCGGAAAAGAAATGGCTATTCTCAAATGGTGGATTGCAGCCGAAGGAGGTTCAGAGGTGGCTCAGAACAATCTTGCTTACGTTTTGGACCAAGGTAAGCCCGGGCGCACGTGGGCCCATCAGTCAGACTGAGATATTGTCGGCGGTTCGCAGACAGGAGTGTCTTACGCCTGACGCGCTTTGCTCCTATTGAAGCATCAAACGATACTGCGCGACTTGCGCTGGCTCAGTGGACGCGCTCTGCTGCACAGCGCAACGTCGACTCGTTGGTCAAAGTCGGGGATTATTACTATCATGGACTTGGTGTGCCTGACGAACCCAAACCGATTCGTTGGGAAAAGGCAGCCAAATATTACCAGAGTGCGGCGGATACGCAGATGAGCGCCCTCGCCATGTGGAATCTGGGATGGATGTACGAAAACGGGGTTGGCGTACCTCAGGTGAGCGATGACCCTTACTTTGGACGGCAAGCCTTGACCACCTTTTCGGCAGGACTTCCATCTCGCAAAACGGCATTATGATCAAGCCCTCGAAACGAACAGCGAAGCATACCTCCCCGTGCTGTTATCTCTGACTAAACTGTACGCTAGGAGTATTTGGCATACGCTACAAGGTGGAGAAAATGGGCTTCCCCTGTGGGATTACGACGAAGATAAATGTACGGTCTACGTCTTCTATGTGTTCGAGTGCTGACAAAGACCTGCAATAGTATCTGTCGCGGAGAGGGCGAATCTGAAACGAGAAATCGATGCTGCGTCTCCGCCGCAACCGGAATCTGAGGCTACTACCACCGCCGAGGAACTGGAGGACGATCTTCGGGACGACGGTTCCTGGTACATTGGCAAGGCGAGAGAAGAGTTTCACCGACGTCGGACGGGGGACGGACGTCGCGAAGAAGAGGAAGACCCAGTGCAGGTCGGTCGAGTGTGTCACCCTGTTCGCATTAGCTGATCTTCATCTCAGTGGGCAAGGGACAGAAGAAACGCGGAGAACGAGCGGGACGGTGACTTTGGACCAGAAGACTACTTTGACGCTGCGTTGCGGGGTGGCCATCGTGGGGAGGAAGTCGCAGACGAGTTTGCGGAGACGATGTTACTCGTTGGTCTGTGTGTGGTCGTTGCGATTCTGATCTATGTGCGGACCCGGATTGTCGAGCGCGCACGGCGGGAGCAGGAGGAACGACACCCTGGAGGGCCGCAGCAGCAGCAGCATCTCGGGATGTTTCCTCCTCCTGGTGATCCAGCGCGACAAGACTGGATGGTTTGGCGATGATACGATCTCCAGACATGTATATGTATTGCAGGCCATCTTTACGGACAATGACACACCGGGCCGTGAGCCCTGTTTGGCTGTGCTTGGTGTACTGGCAGAGACCGCTCGGACTCGTTCACTCTCGACGCGCCTGCCGTGCTCGACGACGACGACGACGACGACGAGCTCTTCCAAGTATTTAGCATTCTGACCATTGCGGGACTCCCCGCAATCTCGACCGACTACCCATACCGATACCCCTCTCGCTACCCGAGCACAGTACGCGAACACGATGAGCCTCGACCTCGCGGCGCTCGAAGAGCCCATCACACGCATCCTCACCGCGCCCGGAACGGACCTGTCGACGATCAGCGCGAAACGCGTGCGCAGGGCGCTCCTCGAGGATCCCACGTACACGTTCCTGGGGTTGACAGCCGAGGTGCTGAAAGCGCGGCGCGAGGACGTGGACCAAGTCATCTCGCGGATATTCGAGGACGTGAACCGGGCTGCGTCGGGTGCGGAGCCGAAGCGGAAGCGGGAGGATGGGGACGAGGATGGGACAGACGAGCGAATCGGAAAAGACAGTGATGGCGATGGAGAGGCGGAGGTGGAGGACGACGGTGAGGATGAACCCGCGGGCATGTCCAAGACCCCAAAGAGGAAGAAGAGCAAGAAGAGCGTGGAGGAGAGCGATGCGGCGCTGGCGCGCAAGCTGTCGTCGGAGATCAACAGTCGGTCGCGACGGGGTGCGTCGATGAGTGCTGGCGCGTCGAGCCCGCGGAAGCCGAAGCGCAAACCAAAGAAGAGCGCGGAGACGGTCGATTCGGATGGGGACGAAGACGGGGAGAAGCCAAAGAAACGGGCTGCCGCCAAGGGTGGGTTCGCAAAGGAGTACACGCTCAGGTAAGGCGTGACGTGTCTTTGCCCTATGAGGGTACTGCATGCTGACTGTGACTGTTGTAGCGTGCCGCTGTCTGCAGTGCTGGCGGTAGACAAGTTGTCTCGCCCACAGGTCGTGAAAAAATTATGGGAATATATCCGCCAACACGAACTTCAAAATCCTTCCAACAAGAAGGAGATCATTTGTGACGACGCACTCCGTGCCGTGTTTGCTGTCGATAAGATCGACATGTTCCGGATGAACAAAGTATTGGGACAGTGAGCAGGCTTCGTATTCTCGATTGTCGTCTTGTTCACACTCTCCGTAGACATCTTCACGAGGAATAATGTCAGTAAGGCCATGAATCTACACCTCCTTTGGCGTCCTGAGTAGAATGTTTGTTTCATTGGACAGTTTGTCAGGGTCATTCTGTGTGTTGGTTAAAGAAATCAGTCGTCTGTCTTGTCCTGCAGAATACTGTTACATTCCAAAACTACCTAAATCCCTGAGGATTTACGTGATGAGCGAGAAGAAGGCTAATATTAACCCATTAGTTCAACTTTTGGACCTTCATCCATTCCCTGTCATTCGCACTGAAGTTAACACCCTTCTTTTTCCACCATTGCCTTGCTTTGTCCCCTCCTCCGATTGCTTCCTCCAATGCTTCCTCGATATCGCACATCCGATATTGAATAGATAGCCCACTCTTATCCCACCATTCAAGGACTTCACTACGATTATGACGCGTCGCCCCGGCAAGCGCCTCCCCGTCGAAAGAAATTTGCAGCCCACTTCCTAACCACCATTCCAAAACGTCGATTTTTCCAAGACAACTCGCTTGTTGCATCACGTGGCGGTCGTACTGGTACTCCAGCTGTGACATGGCCCACCATTCCAGGACTCCAATATGCCCAGCCGCACTCGCCATGTCCATAACGCGGCCGATCTTGAGAGGCAGGCCATTCTGCACATGCTGTCGCTGCCACCAGTCGAGGACGGCGATGTGATTTTTCGAGCTTGCCTGCTCGAGCGCCGCTGCGGTGTACTCGAGTGGGAGACCAGAGGTAGCCCACCAGTCGAGAGAGGTAATCTTTCCGCAGCGCGAGGCCGCATCGACGGCCTTGGCGATCGTGCCCTGTTTCGGGGGGAGTACCAACTCAGGGTGTTGTTCGATGCCGTGCTTCCACCATGCCAGCACGGCAGTGCGACCATGCTCGGATGCCGTGATCGGAATCAAGTCGTCTCCAAAGACCGACAGGAAAACGGGCCGGTGCTGCGTGAGTAAGAATTCGAGCACGCTGACGTACCCGAATGCGACGGCGACAGCAGCACCGAGTCGTGTGGGCGGATTGAGAGCAGGGTCTGAAGCACGGATGAGGGGTACGGAGCCGGTGAGCATGGCGAGGTCAGTCGCGCAGGCACAGCTCCATTCGTGGGGGACAGGGAGAGAAGTAGGTACTCCGAGTGCTCTACAGAGTGGCCAGTCGCCCAGATGGTCCATGATGTCTGACACAATCTCGACTGGGAGGTCAGGCGTGCGTGACTGAAGCGACTCCGGGGCGACCGAATCGGGTGATGTCAGACTTTCTACGGAGGCGGTTGGGAAGTGATACGTGTGGAAGTCATGTTGTGCTAATCGTGAAACCAGGTCTTGATCCGTACCAGACGTTGGGAGATTGCGAACTTTGAGGAAGAAGACCAACTCCTGGTGGGTGAGTTTGGCGTAAGCGCTGTATACGATGCTCAATGATCTGTCATAGCTCTAGTTGCAAGTCTGGTTGAGTGTAGGATTCGAGGGAAGTAGACTTTTTCACATACCGCCATATGTAGTTGGACGATGGTAGAGGCTAATAATGTGCTAGTGAGAGTCGCATGCCACTGGCGTCGTCTGACACATCACGTGCTTCAAAGTACCCGAAGGATCATGATGATTCCAACTTGAAGTCAACACTGATCAACTCATCCATCCAGCGTAGTAACAGACACTCGGTAGTGTCACTGCCATATAATTTGGAAGCGTCAAATATAGTGTTTCCTTTAATGGTGTCGTGCTTCCAAGGATGCATCTCGACAATGCCACCGAGTTACTTGGGGAGCGCTACATCTGCCATCCGGCGCTGGGTAAATCAAGAGTGAGTTCTCGGAATAGCACCCACAGATACATGGCCGTGGGTTGTACATACCCGAAAGTCATGCTCTCCTTGCACTGCTGCCAAGTCTTTGAGCAGGCTGCACGAACCGTATCCAGCTGGTGGTATGCTTGAAGGCGTTTGCCAGGCGCCTATATTGTGTGCAGCGACCTTCTATCTCCGTGATGGTGCCTTTCCCCTTTGGAACCAGGGGTGTGCACTGCCGGGTAAATTTTCAGGGTCTGTGACATTGAGGTGTTTTTAGCCGTCCACCTCACCATGGTTGTTTTCAGGCAGATTGCGATCCTGCGGAGTTAGAGTGCACTTAACCTACTCTCATTTCGTCTTGTTCGTCCCAGCAGCCTTGAGAGCGGTTTCGGAAGTTGTGATAGTGAAGGCACAGACTGTCTGGTCGTGACATCGATATGAACTCCCGGCGTCCGTTCTCTGCAAAATAAGGCATGTCACAATCATGGGATCGGCGACAAGTGTCTGGGCTCTTCATCGCAAGGTATGTTTCTTCCTGCAGAGGAGTACAACACCCTCACCAGTCCTGATTGATCCTAGTGGAAAGAAGGGGACTCGCATATTTTGCACTATACCGTACGATCACAAGAATTGTTCAGAGTGCTAGAACGGATTTGTACAGTTCCCATACTCGGTCTGGGAAACGACCATCGTATCAACCGCGCTGGCCCGCCAGGCAGCTGGCTCTTGTTCGACCTGAATACAATCATTTACGGCATTGACTATCACTTTTTCTGTCGTATTGCACATCTGTACATCCTACACGCCCGTTTGTGCTTTGTAAGGAAGTCACACAATGCGGAATTTAGGTTATGGGCATTAAATACACCTATCCACCGAGTGTGGGGTACGTGCCGCCCATAGAATAAAAATTTATGTGCCAAGGAAAGGGATCCAACTATGCTAAATGCGTGTGGTCGTGTGCATGGGAACAGTAATCACGATGTAATTGAGCCGTGTGAGACAGTGATGTTATTCACGTATCGCGAATATTGTTTGCAATGGGTACGGCATACGTCCGCAAAGGATTTGGACATAGTATTCTGGCCGTGTTGTCATAATATGTGGGACGTACGTCTTCACTACGAGGGACGTATACTGCATAGCCCTACAATGTACATGATATGCTGTCTAGTATAGATTCAGTCATTCATTCCGAAAGTAAGCTGTTCGCTTTTGCTTTGCCCGTCGTACTATACTCTCCAAAAGCAAGGATGTTGGATTCAAACTTGGATATCAACGGTCATTACAACACATATTCGACAAGCTGGACATCAATAGAACAAACAAAGTATGAACGATGAAAAGGAACCCTCAGGAAGAGGTGGAAATATTCAGTGGTTGCGGGCAGAACATGTGTACTTGACGACAAAACTCATCCCAAATCCAGAGTTGTATGGCAGAGGTTTCATCATCCATTCCGTTCTCGAGGATCAACCGTTGTAGTGAACCATCAAGCCAACCTTCGATGAAAGGACCAGACGGCGTAATTCTTGGATTCCAAGTGGGCCAACGGCCGAATGGAAACTCTGGATTGGCAGCAATGAAAGCAAGCCAAAACATGTCGCATCCCCATGTCCATTGTTGACTGGAATCCGAAAGCGTCAACAGCCAGCGTTGGATATCATTGCAAAGTACCATCCAGTCTCTACAATTGATCGGGCTGAACTTGGAAGGAAGGGGTAAAAACGAGATGGGTATCTCGACTTCCTGGGTTGATGAGTTGCTTTCCGAGCTCTAAGATGACAATGTTAACAAGTCACAACTTTGACATGGACGAGATAACGTATTACTTGGTAGGTAAGGTGGTCGTCTTCAACGATTTTGGTAATGATTGGCGTTGTAAACGAGCTAAACTCCTCTGGAACTGACACAGATACCTGAAGGGACTGTTTAAGTATACGAGAAGTTAGCGCAGCACAAGGCAAGAAGCCAGTAGGACAATACCACATCTTTGTCTGCGAGATGCGGGGGAAGTGAACCGGCGAAATATATGGACACAAGGACAGGCTGCAAAGCGGCATCTTTTTTATCACCAGAGTTAACTTGGGGGCAAAGAGTCAGCGTCTCGGTGAAATTCGGTGGCATTGTGCGGTCACGGTTGGTTTTGCTCAGTCAGCGTCAGTGGGGTTGTGGAACTTTCAGGCCAGTGAAACATGGTAAACAAGAGCACGTGACATAAACATTGTGGCAATCGCTCCCTTGCAAAGGTTGATCCCGACATCAGAATGGCATCAGCCTCACTTGTGGACGGGGAAAGTAAGGGATTCGTTTTATTTTTCCTGTCATAATAATTCGCTCTGATTATTTTTAGTCCTTGTCTATCGAGACAGGAGGCGCTCTCGCATGCTTTGCACCGTCTGTCCTCCCCAGGCGGATCTCGGCCAACCATTTGTTATGGCACGACGACATGTAGCGCAGCACTGTGACAGTATTCGACACAAAAAACACCTTCGAAAACACCTTGAGTATGAACCTATCATATTTATTCCTTCAAATGCTGATACATTGCAGTGCACGACTTGGAGTACGACCTTTGCGATTCAGTGATTGCAATGTACATTTGGACAGATCAGAAAATATAGGCGTCGAGCATTCATTTGAGGCTGGAGCACCTGGATCCGATGTTGAGATCACTACCCCTTCCTCTCCGATCAAGGTAACTGGTATCCCAGCCCCTTCTCGAGCAAAGTCAGGCCCAGCGTTCCCTGTTACTGTCCGTGATGAATTCCACCTGTCCGAACTCTGGGGATCCAAGTTTCAGCAAAGGGTTTATGAAATTATCTGTCACGATGGACATGATCTTTTCGACGACCTTCAGACATCACTCCAAAACAAAACCTTTGTTCCAGATTCTGTCGTTCTCCCCCCTCTGAAAGATGAACTTCTGGATGATGGGAGCACTGTTGATAGCAAGGACGACGGTAAGTGCACGACCTTAAGCTTGATTATACCTGACGAGAAACACCTAACTCAGGTGAATGCGAGATTCCTGCACATGAGATGAAAATACCCGACATTGTCTCGCCAGATAGCCCGTACTTTCCCTGGCCCACCAA
Source organism: Royoungia palumana (assembly GCA_038089855.1). NCBI lineage: Eukaryota > Fungi > Basidiomycota > Agaricomycetes > Boletales > Boletaceae > Royoungia > Royoungia palumana. The sequence continues at coordinate 28,168 of JBBPLQ010000104.1, forward strand.
AGCAGTAAGTGCAATGTGCTGTGGTTGCGACATTGGTACTGACATGGATGGCAAGCATTTTCTGACAGCACTCTTGTTCAGCTCGGCCCGACTTCCATTTTCCCGGGTGCAAAAGGCCGCAATCTTGCATTGGGCTAAAGAAATGGGCGCACCTGATGTACCAGCACTGTTTTCGGTTCAAAAGGTCATGGAATCTCTTTGCGAAGTAGTCGGCAGTCCTTCAAAGAGGGTTGTCTCAACTTCGGGTAATATTTTCTATATCAATGATGTTGCGAAAGCGATTGCCAAGGTGATCTGTATCTCTAACAATGCAAGTCCATCACTCAATGAAATACCAGGACTATGCAAATCCTCTTACACGCTTCGCTATGCAAGATTACCCTGAAGATAGGGGTGAGGGAATGTCCCAGGTGTTTCATGGACAGAAAATGCTTCTAGACTTGCCATCTCCGCCAGCCGTCCGTGTCCATGGGAAGATATTCTTTGTAGATGAGATCTTGCAAGATGACATGGAGAGCTACTTCATTCCGGAACGGTTTTTTTTGGCAAGCTATGAATCTACACTGGTCGATACAAAGCAATTGTATGCACTTGGTCGTGCAGCCACACATACTCCGGTATGGCTGTTCCATCTCTCATTGAGTTGGTTATGTTTACCGGTGTTGTTAGGAGGGATTTATTGTGAAAGACGAGCAAGAACTTGTTTCGACCTCGGTATTCCATCATAGCTTTGAAGACCTCCTAAACACTGGCTGGCTCGACTGTGGATAACACGTAGGTGGTCTGCTCTCTCCATATTCTAATACTTATCTATTCCCAGCTTTGTCAATGAAGTTTGCAAAGCTCGAACCGCATCCATTCCGCCAAAAAGCTGGTGGGAGAATGGTCTATGCTGTACCATTAATCATTTTTATGGATGATGTGTCTGGAAATATTTTGAAACAGTGGAACAAACATCATGCGATATACCTGTCAAACGCCAATCTCCCCCGTGAAATGTTGGAGAAGGAATTCTGCGTCCGTTTTGTGACATCGTCACCTCATGCAGCACCCATGGAGCTGATGGCAGCGATGAGGGATTCAATACGGTACGCACTTGTGAAATCTTCGGCAACAGTGTGCCTCACTCTAAATCAGCCAAGCTCATGATTCCGGTGTGATTACATGGGATTGTAAAGATAATGAGGAGGTCGTTTTACTCCCATATGGTTTATTCATTGGCGGCGACAATCCAATGCAGGCTGAGGAATGCAGTCAGGCTGGGCTGACCTGTAACTACTTTTGCCGTACCTGCGAAGTTGGTGGTACAAAAGTGTTCAAGGAATCATTTGAAGGCTACAATAGTCTCTTCCAAGTGATTACTGACGAGCTTTTTGTACTTGTAATAACTCATCCCATCCAGGAAGGCGAGCTCCGAACTGCGCACAAAACAGCAACCACGATTGAAGAACAAATAAAGCTCTCGCTGGCCTCAGGAGCAACTGACAAGCTAAGAAAATCACTATATGCGACTGGGGTACGTGACTCGACAACGAAACACATCATCGAGACCCTTGTGGAGCTTGGGAAGCAGCTACGGAAACGTGGTGGAGGTGTACAGCCAATGCCCGAAAGCGAGATAAGAGCAAGGCTGGAGAAAAAGTTGGAAGAAATACTCAGGGGTAAGACAATTCAGGATTCAATAAATCCGCTCTTAGGAATGAAAGGTAAGGCATCTATCTGTCATCACACCTTTGACTCGGAACTCGTTAATCATTAGGATGGCTGTAGGTATCACAAACATTCATATGGACACGCCAACGGAGATCCTTCACACTATTTTGCTCGGTGTGGTGAAGTACTTCTGGGGCCAAACAGTTTTTTTACTCGAGAAGTACCGGTTGCTCGATGTTTTCCAAAGTCGTCTTGGTTCCATTGAGACGGACGGTTTGAATATGCCTTCGCTGAACGCTGACTATATATGTCGGTACAAAGGAAGCCTTATTGGAAAGCATTTCAAGACCTTGGCTCAGGTTATGCCTTTCCTTATCTATGATCTCATTCCGAAGAATGTCCTCGATGCCTGGACCGTGATTGGTGAACTCATCATTTTGGTTTGGCACATGGAGATAAACCATACCGAAAAATATCTGGCATCGTTAACGCGCACAATCAATGACTTTCTCAACATCACGTCACAATGTGCTCCCAGCATCCTCATTAGCAAGCCAAAGTTTCATTTTCTTATCCATCTCCCTGCATATATCCGACGTTTTGGCCCTGCCATTATTTTTTCAACAGAACGCTATGAATCATTCAACCATGTCTTTCGCCTGTCTTGCATCCACAGCAATCGACAAGCGCCAAGCAAGGATACATGCAAGACATTTGTGCACAACGATATAGTCAAGCATATCGTGACTGGGGGGTATTGGTTTCATTCAGTGCTCACGAAGTGGACACAGGCGTCAAAGAATGTGAGGACCTACCTCGGGAAGCATCCTAAACAAGCCCGTCTTCTGGGAATTGACCTTAACGACACTCAATCTGTCCTCGGACTCGGTATTCCATTGTCGGATCCCTCTCCTGACGGCTCAGCAAGAAATCTAGTGAATCTGTCTCCCTGGATCGATACACATTGTTCGTCTCTGCTTACTATGGTCGACAATGACACCTACTTCAAGGCGAAATCATTTACTACAGCGAATGGAGAGGAAGTTAAGCTGGATTCACATGTTATTTTCAAGCATCCTATTGACTCTAAGGTGACGTAGTTTCAATATATCTTCTTGCAATTTCTTCTAACCCTCAGGCTTTTAACGCACAGAATATGGTCGGCAAGGTTCGAGAAGTTCTTCTCTCAAAGGACCGCATTGTCAAGTTTGTTGCCATCCAAGTCTTCTCAGTCGGACATGGTTTACACCCACTGGTTCACTTGCCAGTGCTCGAATTGACAGACAACGAGTGTGTTCTGTCTGACTTCAGGGTATGACATCTATTTCCAACTCAAATCAAGTTTTTTTGACACTTTTGTAGCGTGTTATCTGTCCCGTAAATCTTCAGCATAATTGCATCAATTCGAACTGTACCGAACACTTCAACTGCTACATCCGACAAGAACGCGTCCTGACTACTCGTACCAGAGCCGTCGTGAGGCACAAACCCACCGCGTCATATTTTCTGAACTTGTACTCAATTCACAACCACGTCCACATCAAGTCCGTCCTTCACAAAGACTTCCCCACTCCCCCCTTGCGTGTCATCGATGTTGATGCAGCCCGAAAACACGCTGTCAAAATGCTACATGACAAGCGTGCTTCGAAACAGGCTTCCACAGACATGGTCACAAAGCATATTACTGCTGTGGACGCAGAACAGCAACAGTCACCTTTGGGTGTATTTGAGCGTGTAGTACCACTGAATGGCAAGCAGTGCCGGGCAAAGGTATCCACTGCATGCACCAGGAGGGGCACTGCTAGCTCAGTCCCCCAACAGCAGCCAAATCTTAATCGGCATTCCTTACATCACGCACTTCCCTCCCCTTCCTCAAACGCACAAGTTCCATCGAGTTCTGTGCAAAGCCCAGTACCAACCCGACTCGAAATGGGCCTGCCAACAGTGCCTGAACATTTTCCAAACCTGTCGGTGTCGCCAGTTGGATTTCAGTCCTCTGTGTGGCACCTGGCTTCCACCTGCCAGACTCCTGTTGTTTCGTCCTATCCGGCCGTTGTCCCTGTCCAAGGTTACCCCCCTCCAACAACACCCGGATATTTCTTAGACCCATCAATGTCGCCAGCCATGTCTCAGCTCTCAACGACACATCCAGCGCCCTTTCTGGCTCATGCCATTGTTCCATCTCATCAAGTCACTATTCCTGCTCAGTCACGGTGTTTTACCCCCCCAGCTCTACTACAACATGGCCTACCACAGACGTACAGTAATGCCGCTGTTGATCCTTCACAATCCATGATCGCCCCAGTCTCTCCATTCAATGAGACTATCCCTGTTTTCCCTCCGGTCCTGCCAATATCCTCTGGGTCAACATCAGCTTATGCCCATCAATATAACAGTTGGTCGAGACCCAACATGCAGATGGACATCATGGGCGCCTTCATGCAGTCAAACTATTCTGTGGGCTCTTCACGTTAGTGAGCCATGGTAGCTACCTTTTGTTGCAGTAACAGGATGTGTCCAAAAGGACACTCAGTAGCTCACAAGGATGAGGAATGGGTAAGAAAGTATGGTTTTGTTCTTGGTAAAATGTACTGTACAAAAGTCTAACTACACCAAGATTAAGTAATCTGGTGGCTGTACGACCGCACACCGTTTGATAAGGAAGGCATACTGAATATGCAACAACACTACCATTGTCAATAATCTATCTCGCATTCGAGGACCATGTCCAGTTGATTTTTCGCGATAAATGATTGGCGAAAAAAGCAAACACAAACATGTCGTGAATTTTGTTTCGGTTGTCACACAACTTTGCTGCAAACGTGTTCCAAGTGCAACAACAATGCTGTTGTCGCAGTATCGCCTACGTCGGCCGGCATCCAGGGCAAGGTCTGAGACTCCTGGAGGGTCCTCCACCAGGGCCAACACCAATTCCAGACAAAATAGCGTCACCCTGGATGATCATGATGAACGTCCATCTCCTGCCTCAAGTGATGAGCTGGATGATTCCATCAGTAGCTCAGTTCGTCGCCGCGCACGGAGCCCAACTTCGGACTTCACTGACCGTGAACGTAAACGGCTCAAGGAAGAAGCACAAGCAGTCGTGCAGAAATACAAGCTCCCTTCGAAGCAACTCCTCCAGCTTGCTGATGTACGTCTTTCCTCTTACTTACTAGAGCATCCTGAGTAACTTTATTGGTTCAACAGGCACCAAATCTTTCATCGATGCTACTTACCATTGGAGCAATGCTCGTCCGACAGGAGATGAAAGATGAGGCCACTGAAGAAACAAACACGAAGGCCAGCCTCTTCAACAAGGACTTCATGGTGAGTATATTGTCCTCGCTAACAATGCTGGACTCAAGGATCCATACAGAGTACATTAAGAGTACGCCTCCACTTGTGCCTGCTGTCTCCGAATATCACTGCATATGTCACCGGGGTGAACACGAACATTATGGTAAGGACATTGTTTTTGGGTTTAATGATGGCTGTCCTAGTTCTCTCGTGCAGATATTCATGAAAGGGCACCTAGCTCTCTTCAAGGCCCAGCCAAAATATTTCGAAGATTCTGACATGCGTACTGCCCTCTTCAAAATGGTATCAAGAGAACTTTCTACCATTCGAGGAAACATCAAATCCGCATTAGTGGACTCGATCCAGAACTCAAAGAATATCATTGATACTGTGTCTTCGTTAGCAGGCATGAAGTCGGGGATGGAAATCGGATCTGGTCATTGGATGAGATTTTCTTTCTTGGTATTCTATTCAAGCTCCTTACTGAATTGCTACATTTGTCCTGATCCATATGTAGCGCCGCCAACTACGAATTTTCACCATCGGCACCGCAACCTTGAAAGACACGAGCATCATCAATGAATACTTCTCTGTCTACCTACTCCCTTCGATGGAACCTGACCTATGTGCACACATAGCTGACCAACTTGGTCGCAACCTCAATGATCTCGAGGACGAGCTGCGATTGAAAACACAAGACATGGCCCCCCTTGATTTAGTACCGGAAGCCTCATCTGGTCATATATCACACGGCTCCATGGATAATGCTGATGACACAGAGCTAGGCCAAGATGTGGCACATGGTGATGAGCACGACGGGCAAGACGAACCATGTGTTGATCCAGACAATAATGGTGTAGAGAGCGACTCATTCTTCAAAAAGGATGGTAAACCACGGTATACAGACAGGGAATTTTGGAACTACGCGGATGATAGCCTCAAGAAGCTTCGTGATCGGGCAATTAAGAAGGCCGTCAATCACGAAGCGGCAGAGAAGCTGTTGACCGAGTGAGTCCTGGGTTCCCTTCACGTGGCAGTAACTAATAACTTATAATTATTTGCAGGACTCTCACAGAGATATTCATGATGGATCTGCAGGAATTCCCTGGTGACCGCCGCCTTCGGGAGCTTCCAACCTCCAATGGTGAACGCCCCGAGTGGCAGAAGGCAATTGAGGCAGGATTGATGTGGTAGTTTTCTCGGCGCCTCACTAGTATTGTCTTTTGTTCGCATTTTATCTCTCTACAATTCCTACCCTTACCCGCAGGCATTAATTCCTTATATTTTGTCTACTATGATTCCGAATAACAGTCTAGTTTTGGTTTGATGATATGTGCTCATTGTGATCGATCTGATGCCCAGTGCCATTGCTTCATAAATACACCCGACGTGTCGAATGCATACATCACAGATATACGGTTTGCATACATAGTGTGATTCTCTTGCAAGTAACTTGTATATGTATGGACTACATACGTCCAACCATTACTCGGTGAATAATTTGCATATATATGTGACCTTTGTGCTACATTATGTACACCCCATGTACTTGCACTCAATAAGACAGGGATACTTGGTCCCGATATTGGCTCTTGGCCTGGCATTGTTTATTGAATACATATGATAGACGTCTTACTCCATTATTTACACAGCCTTGACTCAATGTCGGCTAGTGGACATGTTAATCACATCCCTTGAAATTATTCGCTTGGTATAGCGAGGAATTTCTGGCCCGTACATGCTGACAATATTTGGTACTTAAACTCTGACGCAAGTATGGATGACGTACGTATTTCAAACGGGCGTGTAGCTGTAACCTAGCCTATATAGTCCAAAGCCTCGAGCGCGAAGCTCCCGTCGAGACCGCCAGCATATTTTCCGGGCACAGCACCAGCGTCATGCGCGTGGCGACGCGAAGCAAACTCACAGTTTGAACAGGCTCCGTGAACGCTCACGGGATGCAGGGTGGGACGAAACGCGTGCGCCAACGCGAGCGAGCTCGACACCGCCGTCGTGAACAAACCAGTTTCGAACATGAGCTGAACGTGATTGGCAGTGACGTTATGCTGCGGAATCAGAGTAGGGAGAAGAGCTGTAGATGGCGTAGATTGTGACCAGAGTTACAGAAGAGGCTTCCGGACAACTAGATCTGTTCCACGGGAACGGCCAGAATGAACTCGAGCATACCGACGTCCTTGAGCAAATAGGAACGACGCTGAAGGGACCCAACTGACCCTGACACCGCCATAAATGACCGTGCCACACCGAAGCAACGACGCATGGCGTCTCGGTGAGATATCTACTGTTATCCCCAATTGGAAAACGTGAGCTCAATTGCCATCGTTGACCCGTCTCACACTCCAAAGAGGACACTATGTGGCCAGTACGGTCAGAGAAGCGTTGTAATCTGGCGCATTGGCTGACCTATTCCTGTGAGCGGCCAACTATATTGAACTGGCGTCACCATCTCCCTTCCCGATCCGTCCGCGACAATGGCAGAGAGATCGGAGCCATATGCGATACAAGGCAAATATGGTGATCATAAATGCCACAACCAAGACAAGAGCGACCGGGTGCTGTGAGTGAGGACTGCACCCATATCCAGGAGCGTGATGTGCTTGCCAGCGTGCTCAACCAAACTTCGTCGTCAAGAAATCAGATGAAATAAATGGCGGTAGTGCGGGTAGTACTCACGACATCGAGGAGATAGGATGCCCATGAACACGAAACACATGGCACAACCGAGAGAACCTGAGCACCATCAGGTCGGTGTGCCTTGCGAGGAATCAGACGCACGCACACACGGCCCTTCGTTGATAAGGACGAGCTTGTTTCGGTTGCCCAACGCAGGTTTGCGGTGAGACGCGTACACTGACCCTTTGAAACTATCCGTGGCAACGCGCTGGACGCTGTCTTTTCCATCCGCAACCTCCTGTATGCACACGCCCCAAACCTGCCCGAAACAATGGTATTGGTAGGTCCATCATGCCGTTATCTCGGGCCGCTGCGATCAGAAAGCGTCTATGCACCCGTCCCATCGGTCCTGTGTAACGACCCGAACGCTCGGCGTGCAAACAGCACGGGGTGATGTCGACAATCTCTGACTTATTCTCACCTCTGCGTCGCAGTCGGAGTAACAGCTGAGCGCGTCTGCTAGTGCATGATTGCAGTCCGGCAGCCTCCGCTGAACCAATCCCACGAGTGATAGACTAGCATGGAAGCACGAGAATGCGAGGCGCGCGTGGGGAACGATGCACTGCGTTGGCCTATTGATACGGGCCAGTTGAAGCTTGATCTTGCGTTGTGAGAACGTCGCCTGGTCTGATACAAGCGGCGGCAGGTGGCAAGCTTCGAGATAGGTGGGTAGACGATGGCGAGCGTTATGGACGGACAGCGCTACTTGGCAATGAGTATGGGGGGCGGGCGAACCAATCTTCACCAAGATCCGAGACGTAGCCCACCGTCGACCTGGCTCTGAGAGTCTTCTCGTATGTTTCCATGATAATTATAAAGATAGCGGTAGGACGCGCTGCAACACATGGTTCTAATCTTGCGTCGGCACGTCGGAAAACAATCCCTGTGGGCCTCATGAACACGCACGTAATCTGATATCCAAGCCGGCTATTCAAAACGTGCCGAGGGGCTACTTTTAACAATTGCATTGAGACGGGATTGTCTCACCCTCGGGGAAATGGGATCCCGAGGGAGGAGGGAAGAAAATCAGATAATTGTGTTGCAAGGGAAGCGCTATTGTCAGGATCAGGACGACTTATTTCTGTATGTCGAGAACTGATTCACCTGGTGCCCATAATTGAGATCAATTGTCGGGAAAGTAGCTAGTGACCCGTCTTCTCGACCCCGATGATTTTGCCCTAAATCAAGCCCATTTTCCCATTCGGCTGTAAAAATATGCGGTCAACATCAAGCCTACAGCAAGCTTGGCACATACTCCAATCTTTGCAAGCTCGATGTCCCCTGTGTCCGATCGATTAAGGTTCTGGAAATGGCTGTTTCGAATGACTTACACGCGCTTTCTAGACACATCACCGTTGTTGATCGGAAGATTGGCCGCGGTCAGGCATCTCATGGAGTCACCGATCAACCAACTATCCAGCCATACCGCGGAGACACGAGAATAGCGCGGTGCACACACAGAAAGAAGTGATGAGTTGAACGTATGTGGCGAGATATTCCTGAACGCTCTACGGGCCGATAGCTCACGTAGTCGTGAGAACGACGTCTCGGGATAAATCGACGGTACACACCTCACTCTCACTTGCTGCAGGATCTCACATGGTCCAAAGTTGACGATGAAGAACGAGATCTAAACAGCCTTCGAGACGCGCTGTACTAATTGCATAGGTTCGTGGTAATCTGTTTCCTTGCACAAACACATGCACTTGGTCAAAGAATGCAACTTGAATGAATAGCGCATTAACAAAGCTTTAGCGACGACTGTATATAGAGCATGCCTATTAGAACATCGGAAATGACACGCAAAAAAGTATAAAAAAAGTCATGTGCGGAACCACCGACCCGTCTCCTCTTCTTGGTGTTCGAAGACGCGATGAATGGGTGCTAAGACGTCCAAATTGCTCGAGACACGGCCTGACACTCGAACGGCCGCGTAGAAAGTCCTGCGCAACCATGAGCAACATGGGGAAAAGTTGGCCGTGTCGCCGCACTAAGAAGAAGGCAACAAACTCGTTTCGGTTGACTCTCATAGGAAAGAGCGTGTGAAATATGCACTAGGGCAGGCCGAGTTCACCTTGAGATGGAGCGCGAGTAAATTAATTACATAATGCTCTGTCCGGATAACTAAGACTCATGGATCCCCCAAAGTACTACGGCATACAAGTTTAAATACGATCCTAGATAACGTTCTTCAGTAGTCCCCTCCCAGTCCAGACTTTGCCAGACTGACTGCTCCAACGGCTGCGGCGTCTTCAACGAACTCGACATATCGGAACACGCAGCCTCGTTTCTTGAGTTCATCTAGCACCAGCTCTCTATACGCTTCTACTCCCACCAAGCTGCCGCCGAAACATAGAATCGCCTCCTCCGGCTTGACGCCCTTGGGTTTCGACATAACATCCACCCCCGGCGTCAGACACAACATGGCGATCTGATCCGCAAGCCCACCGGCGCAATTCCGTAGCACCCTCAATGCAAATTCGTCTCCCTCTTTGAACGCGGCTTCAAACACCAGGGGGCTTAGTTGCGAGAGTCGCTTCTCGCGCGCAATCAGCTGGCACGGCGGCACGTCGGGTGCTGGAGTGCCCTGTGGTTCCGGGGTATGTATCACGGGGAGTACTTCGGCTGCGTTCTCCTCTGCGGTAATCCCAAACCGAGCGAGCACCTTTTCTTTAAGCTTGCTCTTGGGGATCTGTGACACGCCCAAGGAAGAACGGGCGAGATCATGCATCATCAACCGAAGCGTCTCCCGGCCGACGTGAAATCCACCGCCCTCGTCGCCGAGAATCCAACCCCACCCGCCTGTGCGTGCGAGTTCGACGGGGGAGCCAAAGGCATCTTGAGTAAAGGAGACGACGCAAGAGCCGGTGCCCGCGACAGCGGTGACGGCGTGTGCAATATCTGGGTAGAATCGAAGCGGGGCAGCGAGAAGATGTGTGTCATTGGCGACAGTGAGACGTGTGCCTAACGGCAAATTGAGGAGGGGTGTAACAGCGATGGCGGCATTACGAGCAGCTGCGGGGGAATCAACACCAGAGATGCCAAACCAGGCAGACGCAAACACGCCAGGTTCCACGGGTAGGGTTACAGGTTCTGTAGCCGGTGGGGAGACGCAGGTCTTGAGTGCGTTAGAAACCGCCGTGCGGACAGCGGCTTGGAAGTCTGCTGCAGACATGTAGGAAAAATTGGAAGGGCCACCGAGAGCGCGACCGACGATATCGCCATTGTGATTGGTGATGACGGCGGACGTCTTGGATCCACCGCAGTCGACGCAAAGAAAGAGGGACATGGCGGGGTCGTCGTGGTCAAGACAGAGGGGACTAGTGCCCCGACAGAACTGTTGACGCGCGTGACCGCATGGCCGTGCCAGCAGTACACGAGAAGGCACCTAATCAAACACCGTTGCACACGGGCACTGAAATTGAAAGATTAGATTAGATTTACATCTACGCCATGGGGCAACGATACTACTCGTGAGTATGACGAATTAGCGACGGATTCATAACGTTTTCAGAAGCACAGCTCCAAAGTCATCAGTCTTCGAAGCTTCCAAGCTTGAATGTTGTCTTGGCAGGGTTTTGTCGCGATCGGACTTCCAAGTTCCGAAAACACAAAACTTGGTAAGTTGCCGGTCACACCGTTTCAAAGCTGCTCGGCAAACTCTCAGCTCTTCGCTGCGCACCATCACCATGTCCCAGCTCGTACTGACATCCCCTCACAACAGTGTACCTTTGTTTCGCAGGTCCATATTCACTCACATTCTCGGCACCACGCCTGACGCACCGCATCTTGTGGGTGGTTTCCCCGCTACTTCGCCCGCTTTCGTCGATGCTGCGACTGGTTTCGTCCTCACACGCGGAGCAGTCCGTGCCTTAGCCCTCCAGTTTGCGCACTCTCTCCAAAATATCCCTGCGCCCCTCGCATACCCTCCCAACACCACATCTCCACACACTATCCTCATATTTTCTCCCAACAATATCGTCTGGCCCGTCCTTTTACATGGCACTGCTGCCGCAGGTTTTCGTGCCACGCTCGCAAACAGTGCCTACACCCCCACCGAGCTAGCTTATCAGTATACCAATGCAAATGCCCACCTCGTCTTCACCCATCCGACGCTCGTCCACGTTGTTGAAGATGCCCTCAAGTCTATTGGCTGCACCGAGTCTGACATTCGTGCCAGAGTCGTAGTGGTGACATCTCGTTGGCTCACGGGCGTGGCTGACCCCGCGTCCACTGGTAGTGTGAACCTCACGTCACTGGACGCCTTTTTTGGGCGTGGCACGCTTCCAAATGAGGTCAGCTTTGACGACGAGCGATCGAACGAGACACTGTACCTCTGTTACTCCTCTGGTACGACCGGTAGACCCAAGGGGGTCGAGACGACCCACTATAATCTCACCTCGCTCATCGAGATCCTCAGACCAGCATGGCCGAATCCGACTCCGTGTCTGACGCCGTCATTGCCGAAGGATAGAAACAGTCCACAGCCAGACGTATTTTTCGGATCGTTGCCGTATTATCACATCTATGGCGCAATCAAGCTGTTGCTCTTCCCACTCTCGTTGGGTACACCTACAGTGGTGATGTCAGGTTTCGATCCAGCGCGGTTTTGCGAGGCCGTGGAGCAATACAGGGCCACGATCGTCTTGGTTGTTCCCCCTATGTTGGTCGTCCTTGCACGTCACAACGGTATGTGTCCGAATTGTGTATCTCATCCTCTCCAGACGGCGGCATTTCATGTTCTGAATCCGCCGTTGACAGCTATCGAAAAGTATAATATGACCTCTATACGCGTCCTCTTCTCCGGTGCCGCACCACTCGGAGCAGACCTTGTAGCGACCACGAAAAAACGCCTTCAAGAGGTTGGTGCCAACGTCGTCGTTACTCAGGGTGTGTTCACTCGATCCATCATATTCACCTCATCAACTTATTTTCTACGTTAGCATATGGTCTGACAGAGACGTCCCCGACAATGACGCTACTGCAACCTGAAGATGCCGACGCGCACATAGGTTCCGTCGGTCGCGTATTACCTAATCTCGAGGTCCGACTGGTCCGAGAGGATGCGGGAGAAGTTAGTATATTCTATCAGATGTCGTTGTTGGTTATTGATGGAGCATCTCGGATGTAGGTTATCACCGATATCGAAGGCGCGGGTGAGATGTGGGTTCGAGGTCCCACGGTGATGAAAGTGGGTTTCATGTGGCTACATCTCTAAAGGGATGTTTACTGACACGAAGGACATCGATAGGGATACCTGAACAATCCCAGTGCAACGACATCCGCGATCACCCCAGACGGATGGTTCAAGACCGGCGATATTGCGATCAGCGATGCGGAGGGATTCCTTACTATTGTCGACAGACGCAAGGAGCTCATCAAGTACAAGGTAAGTCGATCAAGCTCCCAATATACTTCGGATCGATATTTACTCTGCGAATCCTAGGGTTTCCAAGGCGAGTTTACTTTTTGGAACATTGATGGTTTAACGCGTGCTAATAGATCTTGATGTAGTGCCACCCGCAGAACTCGAGGCACTACTTCTCCAGTACCCTGATGTTGCCGACGCTGCTGTCATTGGGGTAGAGAGCAAAGAAGAAGCAACCGAGTTACCACGGTAAGATGAACCTTCGTCTGTGTTCATCTATCCTGACTTTAATCAATAATAGGGCATATATCGTACCTACGCGCCCGATTGCAGAACCAGAGGTAGTCCCCTTTGCACTCAAGGTGCAAGCGTGGGCAGCAAGTCGAGCGGCTCCGCATAAAAAACTGCGGGGTGGGATCATCCTTGTGAATCAGATTCCAAAAAGGCACGGAATAGTCGATGCTGTTTTGTGCGAGGCAGGCGCTAACGTCGCGCATTGTTATCTAGTGCTTCGGGCAAGATCTTACGACGGGAGTTGCGTGAGAGAAGCAAAGGTGAACTGGGGCATGGACAGGTGATGCCACGGTCGAAGTTGTAGGACGAGGGTGTTGGAGGAAGGCCCAGCCCAGCCATGTGGCGCTTCCAGTTTGTCGATATCTATACCTGTTCGCAAAGGATATATCAAATGTGGTGATCTGAGAGTATGTCATGCATGACGAGATTAGATATCGTAGGAGTTTGAACTAGATGATGGCCGCTGAGTACAGCTGATGTTCAACGACAGCTTTCGTTTAGGTGGTACTCCGTCCATGCAGAAGTACCTCATAGATTGAAATCTGTTTCTTGTTGCGCAGGCCGAGAAGCAGGCGCTTGCATCATTATGAATTTCAAGTTCAACGTCCAACACCTCAAACAGGACTTTGCAGCCAACACTTACGTGTGGTCGTCATTCCGAACATAGCCGCAGCATGGCCCCGAGATTCTCGGTAGCGAGATTGTTGGATACCGGTTCACAGGTTGGCGCCCTTTGCTGCCCGCCATCACCATGTCCCAGCTCGTACTGATATCCCCTCACAAAAGTGTACCTTTGTTTCGCAGGTCCATATTCACTCACGTTCTTGGCACCACACCTGACGCACCGCATCTTGTGGGTGGTTTTCCTGCTAGCGCACCGGCTTTCATCGATGGTACCACTGGCACCGTCCTTACGCGCGGTACGCTTCGTTCGCTGGCCCTCCAGTTTGCGTACTCTCTCCAAAACCTCTCTACTCCCCTCGCACCCCCTCCCAACACCACATCTCCACACACTATCCTTATATTTTCTCCCAATAATATCGTCTGGCCCATCCTTTTACATGGCACTGCTGCCGCAGGTTTCCGTGCCACGCTCGCAAACAGTTCTTACACCCCCACCGAGCTAGCTTATCAGTATACCAATGCAAGTGCACACCTCGTCTTCACCCATCCGACGCTCGTCCACGTTGTTGAAGATGCCCTCAAGTCTATTGGCTGCACCGAGTCTGACATTCGTGCCAGAGTCGTAGTGATGACATCTCGTTGGCTTACGGGCGTGGCTGACCCTACATCCACTGGTAATGCGAACCTCACGTCACTGGATACCTTCTTCGGACGCGGCGAGCTTCCAAACGAGGTAAGCTTTGATGGCGAGCGATCGAACGAGACGTTGTACCTCTGTTACTCCTCTGGTACGACCGGTAAAGCCAAAGGCGTCGAGACGACCCACTATAATCTCACCTCGCTCATCGAGATCCTCAGACCAGCATGGCCGAAAATGACGCCGTCATTGCCCGCGATTAGGAGCAGTCCACAGCCTGACGTATTGCTTGGATCCGTTCCGTGTTATCACTCGTATGGGGCAATCAAGCTGTTGCTCTTCCCTCTTTCGTTGGGTACACCGACGGTGATCATGTCGGGTTTCGATCCAGCACGGTTCTGTGAGGCGGTGGAACGACATAACGCAACGGTCGTCTTTGTTGTCCCTCCCATGTTAGTCGTCCTTGCACGCCATGACGGTATGTGTCTCCCGCGTAACCTTCTTTGCCCACTCGATTTCATGTGATGGGTCCTCTATCTGCAGCTATCGAAAAATACAATATGACCTCGATACGCATGCTCCTCTCCGCTGCTGCTCCACTGGGGCGAGACATTGTGGCAACCATCAGAGAGCGCTTCCGGAAAGTCGGTGCCGAGGTCGTTATCACTCAAGGTATGTCGACTCTGTCGACTCATTCCTCCGACCAATCAGTTCCTTCTATCAGCGTATGGCCTGACAGAGACATCCCCGACGATGACGTTGCTACACCCGGATGATGCCAACGCCCACATCGGCTCCGTCGGTCGTGTCTTGCCCAATCTCAAGATCCAATTAGTCCGAGAGGATGCGGGAGAGGTCAGTGTGCAGCGCTCGTCTTACGTCTGTGTCGATCTTTAACAGTGCACGGTAGGTTATTACTGATATTGAGGGTGCGGGTGAGATATGGGTCCAAGGACCCACGGTAATGAAGGTACGTACTGGTTTCGCCTAGGGGGGGACATAGCTCAGGTGGGGTTTATGGCTAGGGGTACTTGAACAACCCCAGTGCAACCTCGTCGGCGATCACGCCAGACGGGTGGTTCAAGACCGGAGACATTGCAGTTTGCGACGCGGAGGGATTCCTCACTATTGTTGACAGACGAAAGGAGCTCATTAAGTACAAGGCGAGTCAGTCAGGTCCCCGACATCCATCCGCTCACAATTCGGATCCTTATTTCGTTTCTTTGACAGGGTTTCCAAGGCAAGTTGCTTTCGCGACGTTGACGGTCAAGGTATGCTGACTAACGAACTTTGGGTACAGTACCACCCGCAGAGCTCGAGGCGCTACTTCTTCAGCACCCTGATGTTGCCGATGCTGCTGTCATCGGGGTAGAGAACAAAGAGGAAGCCACCGAGTTACCGCGGTAAGCGAGACATTTGTTTATCCGACTCGCCTTTGTCAACGATCTATCAGAGCATACATCGTACCCACGCGCCCCGTCGCACCACCAGATATCGGTGCGTTTGCACTCAAGGTGCAAGCGTGGGCCGCGAGTCGAGTGGCACCGCACAAGAAACTACGAGGTGGGGTCGTCGTTGTGAAACAGATTCCGAAAAGGTACGGCTGATTCAACGCCATCGTTGGAGATCGTGCTGATATCGTACCCCAGTGCTTCGGGTAAAATTTTACGGCGAGAGCTGCGCGAAAGGAGCAAGGAGGACGTGGGGCACGGACAAATGATGCCCAGGTCGAAGTTGTAGAGTGAGGATGGACGACGGTCAGGTCAAACGGCGCCTCTGTTTGTTGATACATACATCAGGCATTTCTTTGCAAGAACTACAGATGCAATGGTTTGAAATGAGCGGTCGATGAATCAGCAAACATCCGTGTCATGGCCTTGTCTCATAATCCATCAATACATACAGGTTCCTGGCGCTTATATCAACCTAGGTGCTTGTATCGCTCACGCCGAGATCTCAATCATAGTTGCAGCGTGGTTATTTGGTTCTGCATGGCTATGTCGGAAGAATGTCTAGGCCCATGCTAATGACACCAAATTGTAAGAAACATTACAAAGCACTTTCTTGCTTGACAACGCGTATGTAATGCCATGATGATGCAGCGAGCCCTAAATCTGCACTTATACACCACGGGACAGCAATAATACAGCTCGGACAAACATTGAATCATCGGGGTCGACTTGGATTATCCTCCTCGAAGAATGACTGCAGCCTTGAACACCGTGGACACCACCGTCTTCTGCCCCGGATATGGCGAGTCTGGCACGAGCTCCTTCATCAACCCCAAACGAGTCGTGCAGAGCACCTTTTTTCCCCTTGGCCCCCCGGCCGGAACCCCCTGATCTTCATCAGGATGCATTGTGATGTCGTCGAATGTCTGTCCAGCGTAAACGGAAGCCTTGAAATCGGCTGCGAGGGCCTCCCCAATACATTTCCTGAGCTGCCGGGTGGTTAAGATCATAGATAACACGTCACGGAGGAACTTGGGCGACATCTTCGCTTGCGCGTCGAAAGTGGAAGAAGCACAACCGGCTGCGACGACAATGTCCGAGAGGCCCTGTACAATACGTGACACGGCGTCATCGGGGTGGTCAGGGATCTGAGTGGCGATGAGTGAACGCCAACCGGCTGTGAACGTCCAAGGTTCTGATGAATGTCATTAGTAAACTGTTGGTAGAAAGTGAACACGACTTGCCCGATTTGCGTAAACGATCGTATCCCTTGTGAAAGAGCTTGTCTGTGCTTTCTTTTGTCGTCCAAGAAGAAATAACAGAGTACAAGTGGGAGGTAAGGTAAGCTTGAAGTGCGATCGGGAGGTAGAGGGCATGGTCATACGTGCGCAGGTGGTAAAGTAAGGACGGGGGGATACACTGGGAAGCACGCCGCATGGCGGAAGATTGTTCCTCGGAGTCAGGGAATCGGGCGTGGCCAATGAAATGTGCAGATATCAACTTTGAGGTCCGTTGAACATGTGTGTTGAGCTTCTGTAGCGTAAGGACGATTGCCTGTTCCGCGTACGCATCAGAACAGGCATTAAATTGAGGAGCGTTAGGCAATTCAAGCTGACTGGCTGCGATGGTGGGTATGATTTCTCTGAGCCAATCATTGTGATGTTGGTGGATGCTGTGGATGCGAGTTTTGGTGGCTCTTAGGTCGCCACGTGTGGAGACGAGCTCATATGATACATCGGGGAGCTCATCAAGCTCGTCGCGTACCGCAGCCAGCTCAGCCATTTTGTTGGCAAATGAAATCTTTCGACGATCCAGTTCAGTGGTGAGAGCAATGATCTGGAGCTTCTTGTGGGTAGATGCGAGCTGGCGTGACTGTGCCTCGAAACGACGTTGGAGGCTTGTAAGGTCATCCTGCAGATTTCGTCTAGTCTGTCGTGTTGTTGTGAGGACGGCTATTAGACTGTATGGAGAGGTACTACACTGACGCTGTCGCAGTAATGAGCAGGAAGAACGTCACGTAAATTCCGGAGCGTGATGGTCTTGCCCGAGCTCGTCACTATATCGTGTGCTGCTGCCGATATGGCTATGGCCTCAGTCATGCCACTATGCTCGATGACAGACCCGATTTGTTCCTGCGTCAACACATCCCAGAACGACGTGCCAGATCTACCATTGGAAACCGCAATGTACGCGCTATCGTTTGCCAAAGCGATGCACCGGGGGACATAGTACTTGCTGTGGATGCCAGTGAACCACTTCGAGAGCATCCTCCCAGTCGATGCGTCCATATGGTGAATGTAGCCATCAAGAGAGAATGCAAATAGATGCTTGCCGTCGTGGTGCCATGCGATGGACCGGTTGCAAAAGGTACCGATTTCGATCTCAAAATCTGCGGTGAGGTGACCACTCGCGCAGTCATAGATCCGGATGGATCCCCGCATCCATGTTGCAGTTGCTAACAGCAGTCCGTTCAGCGAAAACTTCACTGAAACCACTCCGTGGTCGTGTTGCAGGCATCGTAGCTGGTCTCCGTTTGAGAGCGCCCAAACTCGAGCAGTCTTGTCGGACGATCCCGTCGCGATTCTTGTCCCATCCAGTGACACATCGACCGCCCTCACAGCCCCCCTGTGTCCTTTCAGCTCTGTCACAGCGTCACCCCTCCCTCTGTCGAACACCCTCGCAGTGCCTCCATAACCCCCACTCACGACCCACTTTCCATCTTGCGATACCGCGATATCATAGACCGACCTACCCGCGTCCATTGGCATCCCTACCTCCTTGCCATCGTCTGTCCTCAAGCATCGAATCTTTTCTTCCGATCCACCAGACAGTACGTGCTTTCCATCAGCCGTGAAGACAACTGATCGTATCTTATGTTGACCAGTGATGCTAAATATCTTCCCCACGGAGACCCTGTTCAGATGAATTCTCGTTAGTGACGTGCTCCGAGTCACCTTTTCTTGGCCACTCAGCCGGACCTCTCTTACCTTTGCTTGTTCTCCCTGGATCCGGCGCCACCCTCATTCGGCTCTGGCCTCTTGTCAGTATTGTCCTTTCGATTATCCCTGCTGTTTACTCACCTCTCTTTCGTGCCAGTACTCGACCCAATCTTGACAACATTTTCAACACGTGCAGGGACGACACTTGGAAGAACGGGAAATTGACTCGCAGTAAGCCTTTACCTCACAACTTACTTATCTACATCCCCTTGCAGTTTTGGCGCCTATTCCCATATCGGTCCACCTTCGTATCCCCGTCGTGTGTGTCTTTCCGTCTCCTCATTCCCTACATTCTCAGAGACTGGCGCCGGCGGAACGTCGAATCGTCGCCAGGTTTCCCTACCCCCTTACACCCTAATTCTATGTCACGATCAATGGTGTGCCACTTGATTGCCGCAATATTAACCCATGATCGACCTGCTGATCAAATGCTTCGCCTTGGACCCTGCATCAAGGCTGACTCCCAAGGAGGATTGCACGACGACGGCACGATGAATCAACATGGCTCATCAGTCAATGTCAGTCATGATGCCAGTGCCGATGCAACAACATGTCACACTGGCATCCGTGTCGTTGTCGCATTACCCTCGCTTTGAGTTGACGTGGGATGACAGTGTAACCCTGCATGCACCCACATGAGTAGTGGTGATGGACACGTCCGGTTCTGAACGTGGGTTCGAATCGAACTTTTCCAAACTGAACGTTGAGTCCAGTTCAACGTTCGGCGCTGGGGCTGAACCGAACGCAGGGTTCGGTTCACGTTCTTTTCCAAATGTTTCTAGTTGGTTCAGGACGCGTTCGGACGCGTTCGAACATGTACCATGCCGTGGAGCCTTGGAAAAGGAGTTGTGCAAGGATTCTCGCGAACCAGACTGTCATCTTGATGCCCGACATTCACGCCCGAAGGTGCCACAGGCAGACAAGGAATCATACTCGAAGGTAGCCAGGACTCAGGACCTTTGGCATGGAAGTTTCTGATATATTACTAATATGGCTCGCTAGTGTACGTACTGCCATCACAATCCCACCCTCTCTCCTCTCGTCTACTGCAGAAGTTGAAGTGGTCTCAACTACGGACTACCGCGGACTCAGAAAGCTTCGGGGTCGGAGAGTTGTGAGAGTATATGATGACACGACGACTATCGATGACGCGATTAAGGATCCCAGAAAGGCTTCATGTAGAAAACGCCACTACAGCCACCCTGTCCGCAATTTCCTGTCTCCTATTTCGGTTTGTTGGGAGTGCCCATCACTCATTGCAATCCTTTCCCATTGGCTTTTTAAACCCAGAAATCCCCGCGATGGATGAAACCGAGGCTAGGTGAGTATTCCCTCCAGTTTACTCCTCACTGCAGCCGTGACATGATGTTGACGATGCGCTCGCATCTCGTTACTATGGGTAATCAAACAGGAACTTTCGTCTCGGTTGAGGCTAGATGCAACAGGATATATTCCGCGTGTTTCCGATGACTGCTACTACCATTGTCAGTCCTCCCTCAGACTCACGCTTCACCGGTAGTCCGATAGTGCCTACCTTATCCGTACTATGATGTCCCTCACAGAGGCTGCGGCAAACCTTGACTGCGCATTCTCTACCATCCCAGTCATGTGAGGCCAATGACGCTCAGCCGTAAACACATCCGGGCCTCTAACCTGCTTGACAGAGACTTGAGTAAGTGCGATACTCCAGAGGGACGACTGGAAATAGCATACGAAATCCGAGATGCATGTATGAGAGTCGGGTTCTTTTACAGTAAGTTCTTTTAATTGGAATTTCTCTTGAACAGCCCGCTCATGCCAGTGTACGTCGTCGACTTTCGTAGTACGGAACCACGGAATTCCTCAGACCTATTTAGACGACGTACTGAACGAGATGCAGAGCTTCTTCGGCCTTCCAATGGCTACGAAAATGAAGGTAGGGCGCATGACATACCGCAATTTTCCGCGGGTTCTCAATCGACTTGTATGAAGTTGCACCACAAAATTGTCGCCAATTTCAAGGGATACACGCCACCCCTAGATGGAAACATTGATTTTGACCACGAGAAAGGGGACTTTCATGAAGGCTTTGACTTTGGATTTGAAGAAATAGAGGGGAAAGCGGGTGAGACAAGATCGTATGATGGTGCGATGGCAGGCGGGAATGTATGGCCCCAGGACGATTGCCCTGGATTCAGAGAAGCCTGCCTCGGGTACTAGTGGGTTCATTCGATGGGCCACATATCCGTTCGGGTTTTTCAAGCTTCTTCTTTCCTAGCCATGCAGCGATGAAAGTTGGCAAGGTTTTATACCCGCTTTTTGCCCTGGCACTCGAGCTTCCTGAAACATATTTTGATGACAAGGTTAGTCTAGTCTCTTGGAACCTAGCACTGACGGTAAGCTCGCTCATCGATGGCCCCCAGACTCGGAATTCCGCCGCGGTCATGAGAGTGCTGCATTATCCGTCGCGCGATGAACATCCGGAGGTTTCAGATGATACTGTTGGTATCGGGGCCCACTCCGAGTATTTAGCCTCATTTATCCCTCTTCTCTTCGCTCACTCATTTTATTTTCCAATAGCTTCAAGGTGAGGTTACGGTTGAACTGGGTTCCGAGTATCTGCTTGAGGAAGTTAACACAAAGGATTTGGTTTCGTTTAGTGCTTCACTATCTTGTGGCAGCTACCCGACGTTCAGGGACTCCAGATCATGAACTCGGAAAAACAGTGGATCGATGCGCCTGCCACGGAGGATACGCTCGTCGTCAAGTACGCCATGCTGACTGAGTCATGATTTTCCCTGTATTCATGGTATCCACTTTAGCATTGGCGATCAACTTGCTTTGTGGACTAGTGAGAGCAGACCGTTCTCTCCGCAGTGTGAAGATATTGAATCTGTGATCTGACAGATGATGTCTTCAAGTCCACCATCCATCGAGCTATAATCAATAAGAGCGGAAAGGAACGGTATTCTATCCCTATTTTTTTCGGTACAGACTACCACATAGATATCGAGGTTCGTGTATTTCGCAGCTGAGAAGGGTCGTGCAAATCAACTTGAACACACATTCCTTTGTAGCCCATACCAAGTTGCGTGTCTGCTGACAGGCCTGCGAAATTCACATCCATCAATGCCGGAGAGTATGTGAAGAGGCGGCTTACGGAATCCTATGATACTACATAGGTCCTTTGGTACAATATTGTCTGTGAGGCGCAGCCCTGCTGGCAGGCTGGAAATGACACAGGTCGGACTGTTTTAAAATGAAACTGGACTTGTATAAGGAGATGAACGACACCTAAAGAGCTTTAACGAAGTTTCGTCTGATCGGAAGCACTGCTGCAACCAGAGTTTCAATGTTAATCGATAATCCCCTAAGCCAGTTCTAAATCCACCGATCTGCAGACCACGTCACAGTCCGACTCACAGAAACGAGATGCCATTCGGAGATTCGATAAAACAACGGCTCAGCAACTCGAACACCTAGCTATCGTGAACACGGGCCGCTCGCCAGAAATGTCATAGGGGTGTTCATACCGCGTAGAGAAGCCGAAAACCAAAGTCAGCCACTCTAAACTCGAGACGGCGAACACAAAGTGAGGGAAATCCCCATTGCAAGTGGCCAGGTGTTGAAAAGCCCTCGTGAGCAATGTATTCATACGCTATAGCACTCGAGGAATTCTATAGATGTCGGGGTCGGGACCCCCCAATTGCAAGTGGTGGTGATTGTGGTCCCTAGGCATCCTGACTCAGCCTGGGCACTGGAGAGGGCGAGAAAGGTCAAGACCAAAACCAGGTTGAATTTGTCACAGTGTCGTTGGACAGAAAGGAGAGGTGAGCTTGGCAACTTCAAATTATGTTCACAGGGCTACTAGAGAACCGCACCTGCATAACGAGCCCGGAACGGAGTCCAGGCAACGTCACTGGGAGCACATGTCCTTCTACTGGCATGTACAACCATCTTTGACTCATGTGTCAGTTTCAGGTCTCCCTAGACATAACCTAGCACAGCGCATTGTTCTCAAGGCTACAAAGCAATGTAAAATTACCCACTGGCAGGTAACCAAACCTCCCCTTAGTTGTATTTCGTCGTCCCTTGCACCATCAGGGCTGAACAAACCAGTATACTGCCAGTGGGTAACAGTCCAATATGTAGGAGTGCCGGTGAAGTGTCTGTTTCAGATGTTAGTTACCTTGCTTGACAAAGGTTAATCGTGGGAAAGTGAAGCCCCTGTCTTACCGGACACTGCCGGGCTCAATGTTGACACAAACAACTGACAAACTAGCACAAACAGTATTTCGTTGGTATGATTACCTAATCCACAGTGAATGACGAATGCGAGCGCAGGCACCGAAGGAAGCATTCGTCATTATCAAAATGAATAAATTTGGGCTGTATTTGCACATCAGTAAATCACTTTGAGCTGTACAATGCTGGACAGCACTGTACAGTCCACCTATTCACACAGCTAGGTCCAAGCTGGACAGGTGTGTCCAGTAGCAATTTGGGTATGTATTCCTATGAGCCCCTATGAACAGTAACACAAAGTACAGATATGTTCCTTGTACAACACTGGCCAGCTTCCATTTTCCTGGCAATTCAGCCCAAAATGATTAGCTTTAGGGCTATAAAAAGATTGAATCCATTGCTGCACTGGGTAGCTGAATCAGCAATGGCAAATCACATTGCAAAAGTAAACATGACAGCCAATATCTACTAACATAAACATTACGAAATGATTTGGCCTGTTAGTCTAGAATAACCTCTAGATGAGCATGGCGCTCCACATCAGCATCTACTTGTTTCAACGCGGCCCTAGAATTTACAGCACATCAATGGATAGGTCAACAGTACTATACATTGAATATGCACCAACCTTCCTTCGCCCACTGCACAAGCTGGTGACGAAGTCTCGGGCCATGATACTGGTGATCAAGGATGTCGTTCAGCATCGCCATCATCCCATGATAAATGGAGTGATACGCCTTGCCGGAGAAGTTTGGGAATGATCTTGCTCTGCCGTTCTTAGCCAACCCATCGAGGACACAATTATACTGTGTTGAAATAAATGTTAGTAGCGCCAATAAATCATTCACGCAAGAAATTTACCGCCGCGCCAACGAGCGCTAGGCAGGAGAGTGGAACGCTGTGTCGGAAAAGGTCAGGTCGCTTGTCGGCAATGTGGTAGGAGCCAGTATAGAAGAACAAGATAGTTGCTTGCTTCAAGGCGGGGTGAGCGAAGTTCCTTGTTTTCCCCTAGTGCCAAGTCTCAGTAGCATGTAAGGGAAAATAATAAGAAGCAAACGTTTTCGTCTAATCCATCTTGCAAAAAGAGTGACTTGTCGAGGAGCTTCGTTGCGGAGGCTTCTATCCAACCCACTTGCGCCTGGGGGGGAATGGTTTGGGGGGGACTGAGGTCATAGACAGTTTGTGCAATGGCAACAGCCGTCTTCTTCAGTTCGGAGCGCCAAGTAGAAACGTCAGCAAGGAGCTGAATAGGGTAATGTGATTAGCATTGCGAAGGAATTATACAAATCACTTACTAGACAAGCCATGTCCTTTTTATGGTCAGGCCAGAAGCCTATCACTAAGATGAGGCATGTGCGACATAATGTGAAGAAAACATACTTACCAGGTTCAAAGGTCACACCGCGGCCGTTCCACTCGGAGACAACAGTAACGAGAGACTCCATAATCGAGGTATTGAGATCGCGGGATTTTGAGGGGAATGGATTGGTCAGCGCATGAACAGCCCTACACTCCCTCTTGGCATCCTCGATGCAGTCTTTCCATACAGCCTTGTAAAATCCCAAGTTGTCTGGGGCGGGTCCTGCATCTTTGGGCTTTTTGGAGTGGCGGGGAGCTCGAGAACGGATTCCTTCACCATTGAGTCCAGTGTGCGTCTTGACGACTAGCTCGTTGGGATCAGGGGCGGAGGGTCGACCATTGTTTTTATGGTGATGCTCGAGGACATCGACCGCTTCGCTGTCTTCGGAATGCTAACAAGTTGATTAGTTAGCACCTGGGAGAACAATTCATTATGCGGTACCCGTACCGCGGGCTGGGTAATATTCAAGTTTCGCGCGACTGCTGCATCTCCTTCATCACGGGAATATTCGAAAGTGTGGTCTGGCGGGAGCGAGTTATGACGAATGGGAGGGGAATTCGTAGTTTGACGCTCCACACTGAAACCTAGCGATCGATTAGCTGATGTCCTGACTGTTCATGAGACATACCTGGGTGACTTGTTTGCTTTGTCCCTGTGGTAGCCCATCCAACGTCGAGACCATCTACGTCAGCATCAGACTCCGTATCAGACGTCCGAGAACTTCCTCCGTCGGAGGACGACTCAGAGTACGAGTTTGAATCAGAGTCTTTGTGATGCGGTCGAGTAACACTTGTTATCCTTTGCCTTTGGTTACTAGGAGTAGAAGTGGGAGTGGCACTGAGAGCAGGATCGAGAGGAAACTCAGGAGTAGAGTTAGGTAGGGCACTGAGAGCGCACCCCGTGTCGGGTTTCCCTGGATAACATTTACGAATCGAAATAAAAACAAGCATAGAAGAATTACTTACTGGTCTGAATGTTTGTCCGCACTCGAGCTGTATCGATATGAGGGTCATTCGGTACTTGGAGGTCGGATCCTGTACCGGGAGGGACAACATGACCAGGCGCGCTAAAGCCAAAACGATCCTGAGAGTCGGGAGCACGCGGATAAAAAACCGGAGTCGGCACCGTTGAGGATGCTTGATGAGGGACGAGGGGCTGAAAATATAGTATCAATACAATCTTGGCAGTCAATACTCGCACTTACTCCTCGACCAAAATCAAATTGGGGATCAGGTGCGTAAGGGGGCGGAGCGGCAGTAGACTGTCCTTAACATTAGCTGAGTATCTGTGAGCGGAATAAACGGACCTTGGGTTTCTTCCCGCGTATCCCAGATTTATGCTTCGTTTGAGGAGCCAGTGGATTTTCAATTGCCTCCTCAGGAATATTAGTTGGTTTTCGAGATCCCATAGCCCGACTTTCAAGAACGTCTCCAATCTTCTTCAATTGCGTAAGCCTTCCGCCACTGCCAGCCCCAGTCCTTGCGCTACGACGAACTTGAAGTTCGCCAGGATCCAGGTCTTCACCGACGCGGGTCACCTGAGAGGAGTCGGGTGATCTATCCGATCGTTTACTTTTCTTCGATTTCCTCCCCTCGCCGCCAGCCGGAAGGCGCTTTGACCTCTTCTTGTGTTTTCTCGGAGAAACTGGTGGTGAGCGAGTAAAACCTTGAGAGGACATCGTAGAGTAGCAAGGACTAGCGGGTACCTAGGGCGGGAGAGGCCACTGGACAATGAAGGACTGGGAGCTAGGCGGGAACCATCGTTTCGTGGCCAGTATATATAGGAAAGCTAGTGGAACCGCACGCTGCAACGGTGAACTTGAACACATTGCTGATTATGTAAATAAGTATGGGCTGTGTCTCGGGTGTTGAAGTTTGACGTGTACAGTAGTAGGCGAATGCGGGAAGTTCATTTCCGTGTCACGAACCAATACAATTTACCGTCAGACATGTAAGGAAAACAAAGGCGAAATTCGGAATACAGTACGAAACCATGTGTGAAGAAAGGCCGGCCGATCACCGCAATCGCGTTCCAAGTACTACGTATCAAAATAGGTGATAGCCAGTGAAATTACACGGCTTTGAAGCGCTTATTGGGTACAGGGGGGTTATCCATGCTTCGTACGTCGTCACAGAGGCGTTTATTAGACGTAGTAGGTAGCGTAGAATCCATATCGGCGTTGTCCAAGTGAGGAGGGAACTTTGACGTGAGCATTCTGTGCTGCGTGATGAAATGTTGGAATGTACTTGTCATCTCCGGGGGTTTCTCGTTCGGCATGTCCTTCAAGAAGTCATCCAGAACACCCATCACGTCAGCGAACTTCACGGGTATACCTTCGAGTAAGGATCGTCCAAGTAGCAAGCGCCATGAATTAGCCAAAGGGAGTAAGTCCTTGAAGTAGGGCGAGACCTCCCTCGCCAGCTCGTCCTCGTCGGGGCGAACCAGGAAAGTGAACTTTGCATTCCTGGCATTCAAGAGGTTGTGGGCGGACTCTTCACTCCATAAGCCGAGCATAGTCTTTTCGTGGCTAATGTCTTC
The DNA here is from genome assembly GCA_038089855.1 of Royoungia palumana. Taxonomy (NCBI): domain Eukaryota; kingdom Fungi; phylum Basidiomycota; class Agaricomycetes; order Boletales; family Boletaceae; genus Royoungia; species Royoungia palumana. The sequence continues at coordinate 55,307 of JBBPLQ010000104.1, forward strand.
ACGCTCATGGCCAAGC
>JBBPLQ010000105.1:0-55236 GCA_038089855.1 Royoungia palumana
ATGCATCAAAACCCCCGGCGAGAATCGTAAAGTTGACCATGATGAATGCCCAATTGACCTATTCGAAACGAGAGACGATCCTTTATTGCTTTCAGATGAAACCTGCCAAGCTCTGGGCACTGTATCCAGCAAATAAACCTGTGTGCGGTGACAAATGAGATGAGGGACACCATCATTGAGCATGTGATCCAGAAAACTTCTCTATAGAAATGAGGATGTACTTGTTCAACGCAGACCGGGAGAATGAAACAATTATGAAACCACCGCTGTTTCGGGTCATCACGGTGACCATCTGATCCTAACAATGCCAAACAGTCGACAAGTTGGCCATGTCGGCGAGCGCGACTCTGGGCAAGCGCAAGAAAAGAAGCGACGAAGCTTCAGCAGACAACGTACACGGATATGGGCGAGTACTACTGTTCTAGGAAAAAATAGCGCGATCCAATCGAGACCAACAGCTCTACTCTTTTCGTGTCCAACTTACCATACGATGCGACATCCACCGATCTTCAGACCGCTTTCTCCGATCTCGCACCCGTACGCTCCGCGTTCGTCGTTCTTGAACATGGGTCTGGTGTCTCTAAAGGCGTTGGATACGTCTCATTCTCCATCAAGGAAGATGCCCAGACCGTGTTCGAGTCAATCACGGCGAATGGCATGTCTATCAACGGGAGAAGTATCCGAATACAGTGGGCCGAGAGTAAAGTAATTTTATATCGTTTCCCTCAATTTATTGCCGTGACTCGCTATTTTACCAGCCAAAAAATAAGGAGAAAGATCAATCGAAAGTGGCCAGCGAAAAAAAGGAAAAGGAGCCTCCTGCGCGGAACTCACAACGGAAATTTAGCGACCCCTTAGCCATTCGAACAATAGTCGTGTCTGGTCTGCCGTCATCAATCGATCAGAAGACATTGTGGAAAAAGCTCCGCAAGTATGAGGGTGCAGAGAGCGTGGAATGGCCGGCGAAGACTCCTGCAGGGGAAAATCAGTCAATGGGTGAGTTCGTCTATTATCCGTATGTCCTCGGACACTTATGAGGGTGAACTTAGCACATGTAGTGTTCTCTTCGTCTAGTCTGGCGCAAGACGCAGTCAACAAGCTTCACGCCCACGTTTTCAAAGGAAATCTACTTTCCGTCACACTCAAGAAGCGACTGGAAAACCTTTCTAAGGCTACAACTAAAAGTATATATCATTTATTCGTCTTTACCATTCGCGACTCATCACGCAGCGTATAGAAGCTACTGCTGAAATTATGCCGAGCCGAGCCAGTCGTCTCATTGTTCGAAATCTTCCCTTCGATGTGAACGAACAGGATTTACGAGCCATCTTTCTTCCGCACGGCCCAATCCACTCAATCCATATCCCTTTAGCTGCAGCTGATGATGTCAAGGCCAAGGACGAAGCGGGATCAACATGCTCCAAAGCAACTCGTTCAAAAGGGTTTGCGTTCGTTTGGATGTTGAGCAAGAAGGATGCCGAGTCTGCATTGGAACAATGCAATGGTATGAAAGTTTTTGCTGGGATGGCGATCGACCTCGTCGCGAACAAGCAAAAAGGGAAAAAACAACGCCGCGAAGAAAAGAAGCGTCAGAACATGAAAGCAGAATATGACGAAGAGAGGGAGACGGTACAGGATCCTGGACACGATGGGGAAAGGGGCCGAGTGATCGCAGTCGACTGGGCTCTTAGTAAGGAAAGATGGGAAAAAGAGAAAGCTGGTGATGAGCTGGAAAACCGCAGGAACATGGACAGTGCAACATCAGAGGAGAGCATGGGCGAGGAAAGTGAAGCTGACAGCGATCACGAACAAATAGGACTCCATGAAGACCCCTCAGGGGACGAAGACGAAGAGAGGAGTGACGACGCTGAAGACAGCGACGTCGAGCATGACAGCGACAACGAATCACCCGGAAAACCACAATTACCACATACCGATACCGGAAACACAGTCTTCATCCGCAATATCCCATTTACCGCTACGGAGGATGAAATACGAACGCTGTATGGTTCTCTTATCTTCTTTCCTTTGGAGTCTTCTTCATTCGCAGCGCAGATTTCGGGCCTTTGGTCCTCTTCGATATGTCCGCCTTACACTCGATCCCGATACTGGACATTCTCGAGGAACTGGATTTGCGTGCTTCTGGAATAAGGAAGACGCAGATAAAGCCATTCAGCAGAGCGAAACTTTGCGCACAGAGACCATGGGAACACAGGCCCAGGTAAGCACACACGCTAAGACCTTGGGACACAGATTCGGTTATACGATTACAGCCCTCTAAAAATCCATTTTCCCTTCCTTCTCTCCTAACACCTGATCCCTCGGCTGGCATCGCCAAAAATCTGGTACTTCATGGCCGGACACTTGACGTGGTCCGCGCAGTCACGCGAGAACAGGCTACAAAACTTCAAGAGGATAACGAAAAGAGTCGAGAAAAGGCTGACAAACGAAATCTCTACCTCTTACGCGAGGGAGGTACGTCTATCCTGTGATAATTATTTTCTCCTGCCTAAAGGTATCCTAGTAATTCTCCCTAACAGCCCCGCTGCTGAAACGATACCGCAGGTTGAGCTCGAGAAGCGCACAAGTTCCTTCAATGCTCGCCGAACAATGCTCCGCAGCAATTCTTCTCTTTATGTTTCTAAAACGCGGCTCAGCATACGTCAAATACCACTTTTTGTCACTGAGCGCGTTCTCAAACGCCTCGCGGTTCACAGCGTTCGGGAGTTCGACACAGCAGTGAAAAAAGGTATACGGGAAGGTCTTAGTCTCGATGAGCTTGCAGAGCCTGCTGTAGTTCGTGATCGAGACGACCAACTCGTTAAACAAGAGCATGTCATGATGTCGAAGAAACGGAAAGCAAAACCGACTCGTCATACGGGTGTCAAGCAAGCAAAGATTGTACGTCAGTCCGATCGTGTCGACCCCATCACCGGCAAAGGTCGGAGTCGTGGTTATGGCTTCGTTGAAATGGAGACGCATGCGGATGCGCTACGTGTGTTGCGATGGGCCAATAATAATCCGGACCTCGGCATCCTTTTCGACAAGTGGTGGAAGGAGGAGCTCGCGGACATCTTGAAGCAAGAGCAAGGAAAAGAAAGCCAAGACGAGGCGAGGATAAAACGTGTCAAGGACGAATTGGAGGCTCCATCCAAACCAGCAAAAGGAACGCTTATCGTGGAGTTTTCCATCGAAAATATTCAAGTCGTACAGCGCCGAGCAGCGCAAAAGGAAAAACTGGTGAGTCATCTGGCCTCGACGAGAGCGGCGTAGCTTATTGTATTCCATAGTCCCAATCTCATCCTGCCAAAAAGCCGGCTCCAGTGAAATCTGAAGAGCCACCATTGAAGAAGCGCCGCACTTCTTCTGAATTAACTAAGCCTGACAAGAGGATCCGCGTCAGGGAAGAGTCGACGAGACCCGGGAGAGTGCCAGGTCCCTTGATCGGGCGCAAAAGGCGCATGCGGAAGGCAGGCAAAAGCGCCTCCGGTAGATAATCCTTTGCGGTTCGACTTGTATTGCGAATTACCGAATTGAAGTGAAAACGTTACACCTGAACCAGCTCCAAAGCGTTATACCCTAGGATCCTCTAGTCGCTGGCCTCATTCTACGGTAAATCAGATGCCACTCACAGCCTTATGAAGGGGCGTGCACAATATGCACTCCGAAACGTTGATTCTCGAGGCTTCCCTTGGTTGATGGAGCTCGTTGAGACGCGAGCGTCTCCATGAATGAGTCTGTGGGCTAGTAGGTAAAGGTGCATTTCGATGGGCTCCCTTCCGCATCCTACCAGCTTCCCTCAAATTCATACAACGACAGCTCACCTCTTAGTTCTCCTAGCTGTGAACCAGCCAATCCTCCAGGATAATTCTGTTGTCAAGATTGCGTACGTATCCTCGTTGACTTTCGAGCCAAGTTCTCGGTCTAACAACACACTGTGCTAGGGGCGCCACGGGCACCGGTACGTTTGGATGTGCGACAGTGCGCAGAACGTCCCAGCTCACACTCCCTTTGATCGCTAGGAAAACCCACGGTATATTTGCAGTCTTGCTCGACGTGAATTCGTGCCCATCCACGTACAGTTCAGTTCCGAGTCATCCATCTTTTCACAAGCGATGACAGAATTGGTATCGACCATGATCCTGATCCCCAAACATTGGATGTCCAGACCAGTTTCGACAAAGATGCAAAGACAATCATAGACTCCCTCCAGTCCGAGAGCGATACGTGCACCTGATTGAACCATGATGTGACCCCCGATGCGCAGACGTCACAAGTCGAATGGCATCGTTTACGTGCACCGCATCTCTGACGTCCGGGTCCGTGCGCTCTGCGGTGACGACCGCCTCCGAAACGTTTGCATTGTCACTACCGATTGGGACAACGTCGTCGAACATGCCCTGAAGCAGGGTAGCTTCTAAGACCTTGACGCTAGAACCCAGGTGTGTTGTTATACCAACAATCTCGAGTCTGCACAGGTGAATCGTATCGAAATTTATTCTAATTCGAGAAGCCACCACTCGGCTTTAGGACCAGGTCGCGGATGGCACTCCGTTTAGACAAACAGATGCACGCCCGTATTGCCAATCAAGCGGTAGAGGGGTCGAAGGAGAAGCATGCCAACGAGCTCTTCGGCCTCAAGGAGATGGAAGAGGCTACGCAGGCACGAAACAAAGCTTTGCGAGAAGAGCTAAGACACGAACAGAGCGTGTTGGAAACAAAGATTGCACGTCCCGGACGGGATCGAGAAGCATTGATGAAGACCCTCGAAAGACTCCGGGCGGAAGGCCAGGGTTCTAAACGAGGAACGAGCGCGGACTCATTCGGGGCATCTGGAGCGTTTCGCAGACAACAAGCAAAGAACGATGTCTCCGTTCTCAGAGTTGCGTACGTACGTCTTTTTGACGTTCAAGTTGCACGACTGAGCTAACGAACGTTTCCAGGGTCGTGGGCGCTCGGACTAATTCGGGGCTCCCACTGGCCATTGCGCTCCTTCGTCCAGTTCATCGGTCATCGTTTCCAGGGCCGCGCATTCCGTGCTGGCTGGCATGATGACGAATGTGAGACGCTGGACGTGCCCCTTCCCGCAAAAACTAATCTACTTCTTGCGACCTTGCCCTGCGGGTGGGTGCACTGGATTGCTGTATCTCCATCTCTGCAACCCACGGGGATTTTTCATCGAATGAAAGTACTTGCAATCCTTTACATGCACGACATCACTGACGGAGAAACGGGCTGTCCTACACAAGAGACTATCCTCCCAAGACGTCTGCAGCGGAGAAGGCCTTTTCAACGTTCGTATCGTCAATACTCGCTGGGATCGAGTCACCAGCAAGCAAAAGGAGGATGTCCTGAAGCGTGACATCTTTCGGACGCTTCTCCCGGCTGGCGCACAATGACGGCGATGCTATGACGACGTGGAATCTGCTCTGGAGATCATGTCCGAGCTCGTTTCCTCCGCCGAGCTTTACACTCGGCTCCGGGACGAGGCAAGCCCCTGGGGGAGCACTCCTCGCGACCTTGAGGAAAGGATGGAATTGCGAATAAAACAAGAGCTCGCCGAAATGCTGGCGGGGTTTTGCCTCTCGTACGGCAAGGTTCGAAGCAAGGGAGATGGCTCTGATTCCGGGTTAGTACCGACGACAGGTGCACAACGGATATCAGGAGAAGCGCCCTGAGGTACATGTGGCAATGTACATTGACGGATACCTATCGTTTTTTTAACGAATACTACGATCAGCTGTCACGGTATGTAATTTTTTCAGGTCAGCAAAACGTCAATGTACATACACTTGTGTTCGAAAAGTCGTCGCGGTAATGGGCATGGGGAGGCTATGAGAGGGGATGCACCGAGAGTTATAAACAAGTCCATGGGTCGACGATGCAATGAACGAGAGAATAATGCCATCATTTTGAGACGGGAGTAAAACTGCTGTGATCGCATAGATGATACAAATGTCTGTGACAAGGAACAGTGACCGAACAAGAAGCTCGACGTCTTGTTGATAAACATAATTCCACGTATCGTCGCAGAAATTAAAGTACCATCGAATAAATAAATAAATGTTGACGAGAAACAGACGAAAGATTCCGTAGCAAAATGTGGACCCGATGCAACCACGACGACCAGCGCGCGTGAAGGGTTATTGCTGCGAGTATTACCCCATGACGTGACCATAGCTGACGCTCTCACTGAGGTGTTCGTTAGCCGGGTTGTACGTAAAACCTTTGAATTGGTCTTGGACTGTCTCCGACAGATGAGAGTCTTCTACCACTGAATCTTGGGCTTCTTCATTTGTAAAGTCTGGATCAAAGTTGGCAACATCGAGTACCGATTCCTGTGCCAAACACGTAAGGGGACTGCGCCGAAGGATAGCATCATCGGATCGGCTTACCACGCTCGGTTTGAATGGGGGTTGTATCTTTTTTTGTAGAAGCCTGTGCCTCGTGGTTAATTTCGTCCTCGACGACCAGTTGCCAACACACTCACAGGTTCCAGTCGATATATTTAGCAAAGAAGGAGTGTCTCTTGATCTCCTCACCACCATTTGCGCCTAGCCGTCGAGTCGGATCGCGTTGGAGGAGCCCCGTCATGACGCTCTTCGCTTCACCGGATATGTCAGGAGGGAACAAGAGTGGGTCCACGAGAATCCGCTGGTACATCGCATTCACATTCTCATCATAAAACGGTGGGAGACCAGTCTAGGGATAGATCAATACAGATCAAGCCGTTGTCAACGGAGAACACTGCCTACCATCATCTCGTATAGAAGTACACCGAGTGTCCACCAATCAACGGTTTTTGTATAGCCTTGGCTCTCCAACAGTTCTGGTGCGATGTACTCGGGAGTTCCACAGAATGCTAAGCACGACAAGTATCAGGAGTTGATGCTAGAAGCCAGTCATATACACCTCACTGTTTGTCTTCTCCGTTTCGGACATGTTTAGTTTGCAGAGCCCTGGTGAAATATGAGACGGCGATCGAGATGGATTAAGTTGCGCCAGTACCGAAATCACATAAAGCTATGTGGCCCGTATAGTCTAGCAAGATGTTTTCTGGCTTCAGATCGCGATACACGACGTTGAAACTATGCAAGTGTTCCAATGCACAAAGCAGTTCTGCCGCGTAAAAGCGACTGCGGTTCTGGTCGAACTTGCCTTCTCTTTGCAGATGATAGAAAAGCTCCCCACCGTTGACTAAAGGATGATCGATGCAAATCCCGGTACGGTTCACCAACGAGCACGCACCAAATGACATGACCAAGTAAAGTTTGTCCGGATTCTGGAAGGAAAATTTAAGAGGTACGATGAACGGGTTATTCACCAGCGCCAAGACAGTTCTCTCTGCTAGAATGTGCGTGATCTCGCCAGGACGTGATGCAATATGTGCCTTTCGTATCGTCTTCAAGGCATAGACACGCATGGTGTCCTTCTTTCGCACTTGCATAACTTTGCCAAACGAACCCTTGCCTATGACCTTGAGCAGATCGAATGCTTCGATGGTCAGTGGCTCGGCTCGTGTAGGCCGGTAATCCACCTTGAGGTGGAAAGAGCCAGTGCCAGCAGTGGCTGGATACCACTGGTCGGACGCATGCTGGCGAAGTGTTAGAAATAGGTAATAGGAAAGAGATGGGCGACGTACATGGCCATCTAGCGCTGGTGTTATCTGTACCCGTCCCATAAGCAAGTCATTTCCCATGTCTTCCTGGCTGTGCACTACCGCCGCAGTGCGAAGGTAAGCGGAGACGGAGATGTTCGATGTCCGTGACACATCGCTGTGGAATCCGGCCATCAGCATACGTCCGAGAATATGAATGGGCGTCGTACAATGCAGCACGATAGTTCCACAGTGGATTTGCGAGATCGCCAGCCATGGCGTCTACGAGGACTTGGTTGTTGTCGAATTCGAGAACGACGTAGGGAAGCCACCAGTTGCGCTTTCTCTGAAAGCTTTCGCGGTTGCTGGCGGCTCGCCTTGGTGCTGGGGGTGATGATTCAAGCGCTTTCTGTATCACCTCTGGCACCTGCACGCCAGGTGCGAGCGAGAGACCGCGGCCTGCGACTGATGTCATCCTCCGTCCGACGAACGGTGAGAGGACGCACCGGAGAAGATACGTATTGTGAGCATGCCGGAGCGGAGGTGAGCCTGCTGCTCGGCGGTGCCATGCGCCCTGGGAGTCGTCGGCCGCGACGCTATTGGAGTAACGGATCGTGAGAGGGCTGCGGCATCTTTGAGGTCTTTGGCCTCTGGTTGGATGGGATGGGGGATCGGAGGATCGGGATCGCACGGGTATGGGGTCAATGAGCACGACGGTGAGAAACAGGACCATCCGACACGCACTTTTGGATGATCCCAGTTTCCAGGACATTTTTGAGGGAATACGGACGCAAGTTGGTGTTTGGAGGGAGGATGGGGAGAAGGGACAAAGGGGGACGAGATAAGATGGCACTGCTTAAATTCGGCCAATTCTCAGCCCTGCCGCGTTTGGCCATCTTTGCGGTCTTTGGTCGACGATTTCATTCTCCAAAATATCGCGGGGTCGGTCATCGGCGAACTAAATCTTTTTCGCTACTGGCCTTCCTATGCAATCTGATTGGACCTCGCCAACGCTATTCGTTCCTCCCTGTTGCATGAGAATGTGGCGTGGACGTTCGAACTAATCTGATCCATGAGCATGACGAGGCGGTGTCTTCTGCCATCCTGCCAATACCATGCTGTACTTCTCTCGAACGACCGGAGTCGAGACTCTGCTCATTGCGCAGCACTCGTCGGCACGATGAATTCATATCTGCGACGTTTTTGATAACGCGGGCAAGGTCATCCATAGAATGCCCGCCTTCGCCTTCACAAACGAGCACGGTCGTGTGCCGTTTCGGTTGCATGAAATCGCTCCGAAAACACTCCCGAGTCGCTCGCATGAGTGCTTCCTGCCAGCGTTTCAGACAGTCAGATCTCAAATCTGCATCATGGCAGACGTTCACCGGGCACGGCGACCTTTTTAACCGCCGGTGCCTTGCCGGGAGAAACGTGAACATCGTTGGATGGTGTTGGACTTCAGTTCAAAGCGACCAGAACTATATTTCAGTTATGTGCCTCTGCCAATCGCATCTGCAATTGAAAAAAAAAGGTTCAGAACATCTGCACAACCACGACGAATGGCTCTCTGGACAACCGAATCGACGATGAGATCAACGATGCTGGCGTTCCTCTTGCGATCCTGTCTTCCCACCACCGCCGGCGTCTACGAGGGGCTCAGGCACGGTGCAAACCCAGGTCGCGGAACAAACATCTGGCAGGACCGTGTTCCGCTTTCGAATCCGATCCATAGGTGGTCCCGCTACTTACCGCCAAAATGCCTGAAATGGATGGCTCCGAGAGACGACGTACCTGATTCGATTACATATAAGATGGGTCTATTCCGACTACAGGCCTCTGCGTGTCCGGAGTACCAGCCCCTGTTTTCTCTGCATCAAACAATCCTCGATGCAGAATGCCATACTCGCAAAGTGGTGACGCAACGGCGAACATCGATACGTTCAACGATACTGCTGGCGATCAGATCAACCACCATTATTCGTCTGACGCTATCCGTATCACTAATGGTCCTCAACCAATCTCTATCGTCGTCGTTCTGACTGACATATGAATTCGACAGGCTACGTATCGAACTTGGTGGATGGTACGCCAGGAACGGGACGCTATGGTCAGATGACTCGGACGACCGCATGTATTGATAGGGATCGGGTAGCGTCGAGGAGCGTCCTCCAGGAATTTGGCACAGTATTGCCAGTGGAGTCCGGGATGGCGCATGCTGCGGAGCTTCCCTCGCTGATGGACGAAACAGAAGAGATTGGAGGGACACGAAACGAGTCCGAACGTGGAATGCTGTCAGTGAAGACTGCAAGCACCGGCGATGATTTCGCAGTACTGAAGATCCCCAACGCGGAACGAGAGGATGGAAATTGCAAGCAAGGGAAATCGGTGGTCTCCCAAACGGAGGCGTATGTACACAAGGACGTTTCGGAACGAAGACGCGGTATGCCACAGCAGGTAAGGACCTGAGAGCACCATTGAAGAACCACCAGCAACTGAAAACGATGCACCAGACTCAAAGGTTCCCACTCGCGACCGAAATAGGGATCCGGCGGGTATGTCGACTCGTTTCGACTGGAGAATTTAGTGACATTGTCTCCGTTTTTAGCCCGAAATCGCCCTGGAATCCGACGTGCTTTTCATCGGCCAGACGGGTGTCGGTAAAAGCTCTCTCATCAATATGATTAGAGGCGTTGCAGACAACTCAGCAGCCGCAGCTCCCGTGGGGAATATACCCTTTCCACGTACCAGGCTCGTCACGGCTTATCCAGTTCGACTGGAGTCAGGGATGTGTTGTCGACTTTGGGACACGCCGGGCCTAGACGAAGCGGTGGAGAACCCAACTCAGCCATTCGGGCTGAGCCTCATGGCTCGAGTACGCAAGTCGACGATGGTCTGGCAAGCGCAACGCTTGAGAGAATTTATACGGCAGCAGTCCTGGAGAGATGCACCGACGGTCCTCGTATGGTGTGTTGATGCAACAAGGGTCGAAGATCCGCTTCAATGGCAGCAATTTCGCAGAGTGTACGTGGAACACTGCGAAAGAAATGTAAATCCGGTGGTCGTGATCACTCGGATCGGGGCCAGAGCCAAGGAACGTGAACTGGCGTGTAGGCAACAGCTCCGGGGGTTGGACTTGGGCGAGGACGTGCCGGTGCTGAGCGTGCGGAGATACCGAGAGCCATTCTGCGCCGAGTATGTACAAGACCGCGTGATGTGCTTGGGTGATGGGAAATATATTCCGTTTTCATCGAGACACCTTCTCGTCGTCGTCCATCACCAAAGAAAAAAAAAAAAGAAAAATGTCTGCACCGCAGCGGGTGGCTTTGTGGGCCGCCGAGCCAGACCTCGACGATGAGATCCACGACGTCGACATTCCCCTCGCCATCCCATCCTACCCCGCCGCCGACATCTACGACGAGCACAACCTCCAGCTCGACGACAGCGCGCTCGTCGCGATGCAGGCTCAGATCGCCCAACAAACCGCCTTTTCCCAAATCCCGGACGTCGTCAAGCGCGTATGTGCTCAACCTCCCCACCTATCGATCTGATCCAACGCGTTTCTACCAGTTCATCATCCACTTTCACCAAGCCGTGCTCGACAACAACCTGCCCGAAATCACCGTCGCCTACGAATCGGGGTGGAACCGCCTCACCGAGAAATTCTATGCCAAGACGGAGTGGCCTGAAGCGGAGCTCATCGCCCCGCTCGTCAACGACGACCAGATCTTCCTCGTGCTGTATCGCGAGCTGTACTATCGCCACGTGTACTCGCGCTTGCAGCCCAACGTCGACGATCGGTTCCATTCGTACGAGAACAGCTGCGAACTGTTCAATTATCTGCTCAGTGCGTGAGACCCCGCGTGTCGCGTGCTCGACTGACGTGGCGCGTAGACTCGGACGGGCCTGTGCCGCTGTCGTTGCCTGCGCAGTGGCTGTGGGATATCATCGACGAGTTCATCTACCAGTTTCAGTCGTTTGCGCTCTTTCGATCGCGGCCCGCGACCAAGACGGACGACGAGCTCGCGATGCTGGGCTCTGAAGGCGGCACCCAAGCGTGGAGCAGCTACAGCGTTCTCAACGTGCTGTACTCGCTCATCCAAAAGAGCCACGTCAACGAATGGCTCAAGGCGCGTGCCGAAGGCAAGTCCGAGGAGGAGATTGAGTGCGCCGTTTCTTCTCGTCCGAGAGCGCGCGATTGACAATCCACGCAGGCAGATTGTCGGCGAGTATGGCACCCGACCGCTGTACCGCCAGCTCGGGTATTTCTCGCTCATCGGGCTCTTGCGTGTGCACGTGCTTCTGGGCGACTTCACGCTCGCGCTCAAAGTGATGGAACAAGTGGGCTTGGGCTTGGGCGTGGGACAGAAAGCGCCGTTCACGGCGCCCACTGCGGCCCATGTTAGCACAGCATACCATGCGGGCGTGTGTTACTTGATGCTGAGGAGGGTGACCGACGCTGCGAGGGTGTTTACGGGGTGTCTAAACTGGGTCATGAGGGCGAGACAGTACCACACGCGAAGCTATCAATACGACCAAGTGCGTGCTGACGTGAACGGGCTTCACTGCGACTGACACGGGACAGATCAACAAAACGGCGGATCGGATGTATGCCCTGCTCGCACTGTGCAATACGCTCGCGCCCACGCGACTGGACGACAACGTGATGAACATCGTGCGGGAGAGATACGGCGATCAGATGGCCCGCATGGGTCGTGGGTGAGTGTCGCGTGAGATCACACAAGCAAGGGCTGGGCTGACGCGCCGACAGCGAAGAGGGACTGAGTACGTTTGAGGAAATCTTCCTCTACGCCTGCCCGAAATTCATCACCGCAAACGGACCTCCTTACGACGACCCGACCGTGTTGGCCCAGCTGATCAATCCGCCCACGCCGTTGTCGCCAGCGTCGCCCTCTGCGCCGAGCACGACGGTGTCGGATCCAACCCACCGCCACCTGCGTGCGCTCACGGCCCATTACATGTCGCTGACGCCCGTTCCCGTGCTGCGTAGCTTGCTGAAACTGTACACCTCGCTCGATGCGCGGAAACTGGCAGGGTTCCTGGATGCGGGGGTGGACGAAGAGGAGGTGTTGAGCTGGATGATGGTGATGAAAAACGCAGGACGGTGTATCGGGCGGGTCAGCATCGCTGCGGGGGGAGACAAGGACGAAGACAAGACGAACGGGACGTCGTCCAACGGTGGGGCCAGCCTGCTGGAGGGCGAATGGATGTCTATCAGCGACCTGAATTTCGTGATCGACGAGGCGAGTGATTTGGTGCGGTGCTCGGCTGGGGCTGACCCTGCGGGACAGAACATGGTCCACATTGCGGAGTCGACGGTCGGGAGACGGTATGCAGGGTGGTTTATCCGGAATTCTGAGCATGCTGCGCGGGTGCTGGACGGGGTGCGTGCGTCGCCGCTGCCTGGAGCGTTGCCGGACGCGAGACAGGACAAGTAGCGCACATGTAGACGTATTAGACAAAATCACGTGCTGCGGTTCACCGCTACCATCCATGATGTCCTCTCCGAAGCTGACCGCGCTCACGACGGGCACGCTCACCCTCCTCCGCGAGCGACAGCGTCTCCGTGCGACACACCCCAGCCTCCACCTCGCACAGATCGTGGGCAACCTGCGCACTATCCGCAGCGGTGTGCTCGCACTCCAGGACGATGAGCCCGACGACGGCGCCGCGCTCCGGGGCCAGTACGAGCGACTGCTGGAGATGCTGGGCCCGGTGGAGGTCGCAGAAGCGGGTTTGGAAAGGTCCGTCTCTCCCTCCCTCGTCCGGTCCCGCAGGCCAACCGTTTCTCCACAGCATCCCACGCCCCTCGCCGCCCTCGCCGCGCGAACGCAAGCCGAGTCTGGAACCCCCGTTCGAGCCGTACACGGACGACCCGTGCGAGCTGGACGACGGCGGGATCGTGCTGCAGCAGCGCCAGATGATCCAAGGTCGGTCGTGCCCCCTTTCTCTTCCGAGCGTCCGGTTTGCCCACGCGCGACAGACCAGGATGCCCACCTCGACCAGCTGTCGTCGTCGATCAACCGGCAACACCATATCTCGCTGCAGATCAACGACGAGCTGGAGGTGCACACGGGCTTGTTGGACGCGATGGATACGGAGTTGGACCAGACGGACACGCGGATGGCGGGTGCGCGACGGCGGCTGGCCCGTGTCGCCCGCGGCGCAAAGGAAAACGGTGCGTGTTGTCGGCCAGGCGGACGCATGCCCTCGCTCACGGCGGGTAGGCTCGACGGTGACCATCGCAGTGCTCATTCTCGTGCTGCTCGTCCTCATTGTTGTATTCAAAACATGACTCGGTGGACTATATGAGAGGTCGTGCGGGTATCTTTATACATGATCTGATAGTGGGGGTTTGTACTGACACGCGGACGATACCATAATAATAATGACAACGATGAATGGATCTCAGACGACGCCCAGTATGCCCCATATCGCCTTGCCGATCGTGCTCACGCCATCGCACGCCAGTCCGTCTGCGTGATGTCTCCCGGGTATGCCCCCTGCGCGCAAACGCGCCTCGCTGACCAATTTCTCGCCGAGTGCCCCTGCGCGTGCGTCTAACAGAGTGGACATGAACGGCTCGGTGAATTCGGGGTGCCCTTGGACGGTGAGCACACGGATAGACGTCAAAGGGACGTCCGGAGAGTCCAGATCCTCGGGGACGCGGTCGAACACGACCATGCCCTGATTGGGCGTGACGTCGGTCGAGCCGAGGAGGTATGCGGTGGGCGGGACCGTCGGGACGTGGTCCCTGTGCATCTGTTGGATGTCCTGCCGCGCAACCGGTGAGCCAGTCCGCCACGAGCGGATGGGAGAACGCACGAGTTGGTCCGTGCCAAAGATGGCCTTTCCGAGCGGGGTGAGCTGGACGGTCGTCACTGCGACCTCCCAGAGGCCGTCGTTGGGCACGCAGGACCCGCCGAGGGCTCTGGCGACGATCTGGTGACCAAAGCAGATGCCTGGGCGGGGGTCGGTCGGCGCACGCGCGGGGTGGAGGGGGCTCACCGAACACTTTCAAGGCGGGCTTGTCGGCGAGGACGTGTCGGACGTATGCGACGAGCTTGTTGATCCACTCGACGTCCTCGTACGCCGAGAAACCTGTGGTCACACGATGAGATCGATAATAAAGTGGGCGGAGGCCGTACGTGAGCCGCTGATGAGGAGACCGTCGTAGGGGGTGTCGTCTGGCGGATAGGCCATGTCCTTGACGACATCGTACCCATCGAGCGTGAAGGTGCGGTCTGAGCGAGCGATCAGAGACAGGGGGTGCGAGCGAACCAAGCGCAACTTACCCGAGGCGATCCGTGCAAGCGAGGACTGCAAGAGACGGGCAAAGACCCGGCTGTAGTCGTGATGGACGGCCTTGAGCGGGGGGATGAGCTCGTCGCACATGAGCAGGGCGAGTCGGACGGCCATGACGGCGATGACAAGCCAACGTGTTGGTTTCCCACCACCATGAGCGAAGTCGTCAACGCCCTCGTTGCGTTTGCAGTCATCGTCCTCATCGTTCGCTGGGCCACGTCTGGTCCGTGCGTCTCGTAGACCCGCAACGTCCCCGACTGACCCGTTTTGCAAGGCTCCTCGTCGTCGTCGACCGACACGCGATCAGCGACGACCGCGCTCGGCTTCCGACCGAAACATGTCACCCAAGACATGGTCCGTCCCTCCTCGTTCGTCGCGTACCCCCCCATCCAACACCCCTTGGCAGGTCGACCAGATCCACACCATGTTCCCCGACATCCCCACGTACGTCTCCCCGCCCGCACCGACTCCCGACTGACACCCCCTCCCAGGGACAACGTCCGCTTCGACCTCTTGCGCACGGGCAGCGTCGAACTGACCACCAACAAGATCCTCGAACGGGGCTTCCTCGACCCGGTTCGTCCCCCGTTCCCCCTCCCCGTCTCTGCTGAACTCCCCCCCCCACAGCCTCCGCCCGCCTACTTTACCCTCTACCCCCGCCCAGACGGGACGCACCGTCGACCAAACGCCGCCGCGCCAGAACCCGTGCGTCCTGCCCCCGACGCCAACGCGACGCCGGCCGCGTCCACGACCACCGCACGCCAACCGTCGTTGATCGAGCGGTACCACCTCGAGCACAAACTCGCCCGGGACGAGGACCTCTCCCGGGCCGACGCAGGCGGGAAGGCCAAGTGGGAAGACACGCCCGAGAAACGCGAGGCGAGCTTGAGGGACCGCAAGGCGCAGATGGTGTTGGCTGCGCGACAGTGCGTGCTCTTTCTTTTTTTCTCGTGCGGCGACTGACATGGCTTAGGCGGATGCTCACGCAGCAACAGCAGCCGTCGTGATGCGGAGAGTGTCTTTAGTCCTCGCTCTACTGCCATACCGATGTTACATCGTAATGTATAACCGTCTCTTCTCGGGCCAGAGCGCAATCATTACAAGTGCATTTTAGAAATACCAGTAACGACTACGATCACGATTGCAAGGGGAATAATAATAAAAAAAGTCCTCCAGATTCCAGAATGCCTGTTGACTGTTGTAAGAAAGGGTTAAACGACGAGAAATGGTAGACTACAGTTATGATATAAGTGAGTGGTATACGTTCTGAATGTGGATATCAATGGTGAGCAGAGCGAGCATGGGCTATTGCCCGTCAGAAACCGTTCTAGTAGCCGATGGTACGAAACCTTGTTGCTCCAACGCTGGATCCTTGAGCGCATCCACTCTCTCGATCCCGCTCTGGTCACAAGACCGGCCACCGCTCGATGTTCGCCCTATTTCCGATCGTTTCCCAGCGTTGCCATTCAATCCCCGGATACTCTCCGGTCTCTTCAAAATAGCATCCGCCAACGCATTGTTGCTGAAAATATCGTCCTCGCCCGCGGAACCGTCCTCTATACCGTCCATGGACGACTCGTCCGACGCGCTCCTGACGTCTTCGGCCCGCCGTCGCCGTCGGCCTCTCGACGACGATCCCGATGCAGACGAGTCAGGCGTCCGTCGTTCGTGTCTGGTATCCCGGTTTGGGACACACAAGCCAAGGCCAGACCACAATAGAGGCGACATGCCAACGCCTGCACCCGAATAAAATCCCCCCGTGTCAGGTGCGGCGAACCCCACTGGGTGGGAACGCAACATGGGCGCAGATGCAAGCAGCGCTTGCACGTGGACCGGTGCACTGGCGGAATTCTGTGGCTGGATCACAGGTGCGAGCGGATAGGGTGCAAGCGGGGGTGGTTGTAAATGTGGAGACGCGTTCATGTGTGACGAGGGGGCCGAAAAGCCAGGCGAGACTGCCACGGGCCCGTACATCTGAAACCGTGACATCAGGTGGTGAATCTGGGCCTGAAGCTGCGACACAGTATGTTGAGATGGTTCAGGGTGTAGCTGGAGAGACTCACCTCTGCTTCTCTCCTTCTCCAAACGCCTGCATCTTCGTTCCACCTCCAGCAAAGTTCGTCGCGCTCTTTACCTGCCTGCTCGGCATCTACGCGTAGTTGTTCTTCACGTAAGTGAGCTGCATCGAGAGCGCTGCGCAAGGAAACAAGCTGTGTCTGTGCATCCAAAAGCCGCATATCTTGGCTGGGGTCCTTCGGCGGAGGCGGTGATGGCGTTGGCCCCCGGAAATTAGTGGGTGTCGATGGCCCAGCGCCATCGGTGGAGCGACTAAAAAAGGAGGTCAAGAGAGAGCACAATAGAACAAGAAAAGCAAGTGCTCACGTGGATGGAACTATAGATAGCGAGCGCGAAGGAACGACCGCATGGATAGAAGGAAAAGGGCTTGCCGCGCTGTCGGTCGATATTAATGGCGACTTGACGGTGTGGTCCATTTTCGACATGCGTAACCTCGTTCTGGCACGGAAAAGTTCAGCACAACTCCCGGTTGTGGATACCGCCTGGGAGATGCGTGGCTCAGGGATGTCAGCAGCTGGCGAGGATGCTGCGGACGCGTGTGTCATGATCATCGAAGCGGAACTGATGTTCACTTCCGCGTCCACGGGCGCGGTTGAATCGGGAAGTGTAATGTCCGTATGTGAGCACGCGTCCGACGGGCTTCCCTCGGGCGGTGTCACGTCCAAGATGTTGGCGTTGGTGATCATGATTCTGCTCCAGCCATCTGACTCTGAGCACAGCTGAGAGTCGGGGGAGTGTGAACGGGAGGTGGAAGAGGCAGAGTCGTTCCCAGGTAGGCTCGAATTGGACAACGTGTCTGCAGAGGGAGGGGGCTGTTCGTGATCTGCGACCTTGATGGCCTTGAGCAGTGCCTTGGACTTTTTTCCGCCTTTGAGGAGGTCTCTGAATGGGTCTTTGGCTCTGCGACGACGCTCCTTGGAGCGAGTGCTCTTCTGATCCTTTTCCACGGAAAGAGTGGGTGTCGCAGAGGACGGCTCAGTGTGAAAGGAGGGCGGGTTGGTGTCGCGGACGTGTGCGGGGTGTATGTAGTGCCAGAGGTAGGAAGTGAGTGCGATGGCGAACGAGCTGGCCGCGACGAGAAGGAAGGAGCTGAGGAAGAAGAGGCCGTCTCGACGAGCGTCGTCGACGTCGGTCATAACGCAGTGTCAATTCAATCTCCGATGACGACACACGGGTAGCATTTATGCCAATCAGTGACATCAGAGCTCGTGCACGGAACAGACCACCGTGTCGCATTTGTGACTCCACTGCTCGTATCGAAGGCGATCTTTCCAGTCATGAGCACGCTCGAAAGGGATAAAGTCTCGTGAACCAGGCACCCTCAGGGGTTCACAACCATCAAGGCATCATAATAGGCACAGGCATAGGCCAATCATCGGGGTACTGGATGCTGGTATGGATGTTGGGACGGGTGCAACGATGTGATTCTGCGTGCTTCGGTCCCTCATCAGGTCGCGCGGTTTCTATACTATGTCTGTGCGCTAACGACTTTCAGAGTAGGGAAGGGTCGTCGATGATCATCATCCCACACTGGCCCTATGCAATTACCACGGTCTAACATTACAGTAACTCGGCTTCCGTTTCCAAGCGCAGCCTCGGTGACGCGACGAAGGCATTGTTACCATAGGTACATCAAGATCCCTTCTCCCCTCTCCCATTTAGTCGTGTTTCAGTGTGTCAAACGCGTGCTGGAATGGGATATCTAAAATTGAAGTAGATTAGGAGACCATAGTTATCCTGGATCCGACACATCCGTCCGCTGTATTATCGCACTCGTTGATGCCTGTCATTTCATCCGATTCGCTTTTTCCCTACGCACAAAGATGGTATGACTGCATGTTTGGCCTGAGTGGGATGAACGAACTCAAAAGAGTGAAAACAGTGACTTGAGCGACAAGCGCACGCAGGGAAATCTTGAGCATACAGACAAGTGAGTCATGCATATAGGCAAGTTTATTTAGTTCGTCGTATCCTACACGTGAGTACTGCTGTATGTGATCCATGTTATCATGAAGTGTGAAGAGATTCATGCAAGAAAGCCAAGTAGAGCGGAAGGGTCAAATCTGCCCTTACCGGCGCTGGCAGCAGCGTCGCCAAATGACCACTAGCCGGATGCCTTGGCGGTGCCGCGGCCCTACTTTGGAATGACACCCACCCCGGCTACTTATCAAACTAGCTATCAGAGTCCCCATACACCGCCAAGAGTACCATTGCAAACATGCCAAAACCTGGTGTTTAGTTATTGAAATAGGCTTGAGCAGTCTACACCGTAGCAAGTTTCGCACCTGTGCTAGGGCGCGCCGGCTGGAAGCCAAGCAGCTTTAGAATCCGCCTAAGCAACCGCCCATGTGGAACTAACTCGAGAATACAAGATACGAGCACAGGGAAGAGGTCCGGGTACCGCTTATTTAGTTTGCCTAGACATGGGGTTTAGCAGGAAAACCAGTCTTCGCGAGGCAAAAATCCTGAAGGACCTACAGCCTGTGACCGCCAGCTCCTGAAAGTACGGCTTTACAACGCGTATGTAATCCGTCGCAACCCCTTCCTTGATCCCGAGGCGCAAGAAAAGCTGTTCGAGGGCAGGAATAGCGTTATTCAGGACCTCGCCGACTATTTTTGCCCATTCGGTGCAACTGTCTGGAAGCGGTGCTTTTTTGAGGTCCTCCGCCATCGCCATAAAGATGCCCTCGAGCTTCTCAATGACCATGTCTGAGGTGACGCCGCGAGTACTTGGGATGATTTGTGTACTAGCGCAAAGGGCGGTAGTGGCATCCACTATGCCGTGCATTGCAGGCACGATGTCAGTAACATTGGTGGAATCGGAGGAAATTCCCGTGCGGTCGATCAGCTGCGGAACGTGGTCCCGCATGATATGTTCATACTTCTTGACTATGCTTAAGGAATCGGGTGATGGTGCATCGTCGCCGGGTGCTGAAAGAGCTTTGGGGTAGACTAAGGACATCATGTCAGGGTCAAGAAGAAAAAATAAGCCTGGAAATAGAACGGTAAATACTGGTTCAGCGCATTTCTCACCTTGCGTGCTTTCGATGATGTGGGTCGGGTTCAGGAATGCTACTTGGACATCAGTGTACTCCGCAGTCCTGGTGATCGAGTCCATACTTGCACATGAATTCACCTTTGTGGTCTCTGATAGACCAAAATTTGAATATTGAAAAGAAGGGCGAGGATATAGAGCCACAATACCGCCAGACGGCTCCGCGACTCCGTGGTTTGTCTTGGGCTGCAAGGCATTGTCGAGATTGCCACTACCCAAGGAAGTAATGAGAAGGGACAGGAAAAAGGGATAAGCAGGAATCAGCGGTAGTACTACGAAACCCACCGCAACCGAAGGTAAGTGAAGGCGAACATCTTGGTCTTCAGTGAGTGTACAGCTTTGCCGGGGTTGAAGCTTGAATTCAACCTCGTTGAAGCATGATGCTGAAGCGATCTCCGCAGTATGGCGGTCAAAGTGCACTTTTATTCGGCGCGCACATTTGAGGGTAGCGCGCACACTTGAGAGGAACCACGCACACTTTTGAGAGTAGCGCACACACTTGAGGGGACAGCGCGCACACTTGAGGGGACGGCGCACACAATTTGAGATAAAGATTAAACGGAAGTTGGGTACATTGTACACTACTGGCGTGTGTATCTACGCGTTCAGCTGCCAGTGGGCATCCATGACAAGTACTGCCGCAATGTCTTCCTGCTCCTCCTGGTACTCCAGTGCACGTGAGTTCCTCAGCTTCACCATAATGTCGGCTTTGCAACTGGCACAAATACCACCGTCGAAGTCCGTCTCTTCCAGGAGAGCAATAACACCATCCTGGCTTCGGCAAGGGGATTCAGGGTGGAGGAGGTGACGAGCAATACCATTCCACCACTCTTCCTTCCATGCCGTCCTGCAGGCCTGCGGAGTTTGGCAGTTGCCGGACTGATCCAACGCTGGTTCTGTGTAAGCAAGTGCACGGTAATGATCCTCAATCTCAGCCTTTGTCGTCGCGAGAATCCAAAAATACTCCATTCCCATCTGGTGGGCCTCGAGACGGCTGATGGATGAGACTTGTCATCCCATCATGGCACGGAAAGCAGGCTCGACCCATTCATGGACCTCAAACTGGCGTCCAAGTTGTAGCTTCAGAGCTGGCTCGAACGCTGCTGGTGGGAAACGCTTGAGCTCGGCAATGGCATACCGAAAACCTGAGTTAATTTGGTAAAAGTGCGAGAGTTTGAGGACAGAAGTCAGAAACTCCTGGTGTTGCAATTCGGAAGTACTACCACCATAACTGTCATGTATCACATTAGATATCATTTTGATGAATCCATATCACGAAACTCACCAGCCATGTAGATAGCTCAATAAGTGGTCAAATTCTTGCTGGACAATTCCATGCAAGACGATGGGATTATCGTCAGATTTCCCTTCTATCGATCGTGAGTTCGTACTCCGAGGTAGGGACAGCATTGCCTCAAACACCGGCGAATGCATTGAGAGGCTGCCGTGATAAAGTTTGTACAGCATGTCGCACGTCTGGTCACCACTGGCAGGAACCTTCATATTGGCATTAATTCAGTTAGCATTCCTTTGTAAACCAAGGTGCAAGTTTGGGCTTACGAGCAGTGTGACCGTCCCATCTACGAAGTAGAATAAAGAATGCCGCCTATGAGAGAGAGCGGACATGATTTAATCTGATGCCCTCAAGTCTTGCCAAGTCGTATGAGCCGCTTGCAAATCTGCAATCCGAGTCCCTCTTTTTTGAAAGAGGCAGTCTCGACTTGGAGGCTCAGAAACTTGGTCGAATGCTGAAGAGGTGACTCGAAGCTGCATCGTAGGATGCTGGATGTCGACACATAAATGGAGACCAAGGGCATGGGCTCTACACCGTGGGTCAGATTTGTAAGTACGTAATCATGACCCACTGAGTCATGGTGAACTTAAACCGCTTGAACGGCAACAAGGAACTCCAAGTCTGTTCCCACCGGCATGCAGCATCCTCAAGGGTTTCCTGACCTCCCAGTCAGGGATTCCTGGCGGGCCGACATCCTCCAAGCTCACGAAATCATTAAACAGTCATACCAACACGCTTTGGAAGTTTTATGTCAAGAAGACGGTGGTGATCCACTTCGACTTCGTATTCATGCTGATCATATACGTCACCAGGTGATTCCACTATTTGTGGTGCTGCACACAGAGGTTGAAGACACAGAATGGGCTGAGGAAAGCGCACACAAGCTGGGAGAGCTTTTTTTTGTGCTCTCGGGTGCTGCACTTGCTGCGGCTGAGCGGTGAGTAACCCAATCTTTTTTATTTTAGCTGTAAAAGCAGTCGTTTAAAGTGACTCGGAAATAGTGATGCTACAGCGGAAATTGTTCACATCGTACCCATACACTGGTGTCATGATAATCGTGGCCCTGGCCATCCTCCATTTGAGTTTGATCAAGAATGGCTTACAAGCACCATTTCACCTACCCGTCGCCTCTCGCTTCAAATGATTGCGCAAACGCTTGGCATACACTGCAACACTTTACGTCGGCACCTTCAAATCAACAGCCTCACAAAGCAGTTTTCGGATATTACTGATGCTGAAATAGATACCCTTGTACGCCATTACAAACTTGGACGCCCAAATGCTGGTCTGCGGTTTGTGCTTGCATCATTGAAATCGTATGGGCTAAACATTCAGCGCGAACGTGTCCGGATGTCGCTGCAACGGATTGACCCATTTGGCCGCATCATTCGCCATCAAACGGCAATCCAGCGTCGTGTATATGAAGCCCCATGCTCAAATTATGTGTGGCATATTGACGGCCATCACAAGCTCATACGTTGGGGCATTGTTATTCACGGCATAATAGATGGCCATTGTCGAACGGTAGATTTTTTGTGCTGTTGATTAATGACTATTAACATTGCATTATGAGGTGGTCGGCTTACGAGCAAGTGCTAACAATCGTGCATCAACGGTGCTTCAACTTTTCCTATGTGCAGTTCAGGCATATAGGACACTGTGGCAGGTGCGGGGTGATCGCGGTGGTGAGAATATTGATGTTGCAACATGGATGATTGAACACCGTGGCTCCAATCGGTCGTCATTCTTGTGGGGCCGATCTACAAGAAATTCACGAATTGAACGTCTGTGGGTTGATCTTGGCGCATAGTTTGTGCGTTGCTGGCGAGCATTCTTTATTCGTCTGGAGGACCTTCATATGTTAGATTCCGCCAACCCTAGTCATCTCTGGCTTTTGCATTTTTTATTTCTTGATGAACTCAACACTGACTGTGCCCAGTTTCAAAGTGACTGGAACCACCACGCCGTCTCAAAGCGAGGACATGATCGCTCACCGTTGGTATGTAATATGTTGATGTACGTTTCTAACTTCTGACTATAGATTTATTTGTCCAAAAGGACATGCGATTTCTGTCTCAAATTCAGCATGGCGAGTATGTGGATTGCCATGAAAGCCATCTGCACAACTCCGAATCCATCACTGACCCAGAGATCAGGGCTGACCAACAAAGGTATACTAATTTCTTGGCTTCCGAGACGATGACTGACTCATCAACTAGGCATGTTCGAAATCCCGCCACCAGTGTGCCTCCAACAACCAATCCCTTTCAGTCGATTGATGCCTATCAGGCTTTCACTCTCGCTTTTCAACAAGCATGCGATCAAGGCAACATCCCGATTGGTTATGGAGTAGCCGAAGAAGAGTGGACGGGTGGCTTGTACCCTGAGCGTGAGGTGATTACCGTCGGTCGCAGCAAGAGGGTATATGAAGTGGCTCTGCCATTTGTGATATGGTGGCCACGTGCGGTCTTGTGGGCAAAAGGTTTAGATATCATGACACATATCAGTATGATTGAACATGAGGAGTTTGTTGCCGTAGTATAAAATTACAGCTGCAACGGAGCAAATCCTCTGTGGCTCCCTTCCCTCCGAGTCCTCCTAGTACTGCACCCATCCTCTTACTCAGAGACTATCATGTCTGTGGATGTGCCGTCACGGTCATGTACTTGATTCATCCCAGGTGGTCGTAAGGGAAACCGGTGCACCACGTGCCGGCAAAAGCAACACCGCCACCCCACTCCTTCCACCGATTCTGAGCCTACCCAGCAGCATGCTGCCTCATGCCCACCGCCTCCAGAGAATCGTGTCCAAGATATACTTAACAGGTTCACCGCCACTCGTTCTCACTCTCAGCCCGTAACCACCACCACCCCACTTGCACTCATTCGCCGCGAAGCTGTGACTGGCCTCCGAAAAATGCCTCCCCGCGCAGCCAAACTCAGGACCTCGACTCAGGGATCCATGTCTGCGAATCCCATGGCCCCTACTGGTACTAGTTCACGTGTTGAACGTCCCATCAAAATCGGGACGCTGTTCATGATGCCACATGGTCTTACAGAGGTGTGTATTCAAGTATACTCATTGAGCAGCACGTATTTAAGTCTAAACTACATTGCTAGGATGGGGAACTCAGTGACTTGAAAACACCACCGAAGGACGAGCTTGAAAAGTTTCGTCAATACGGTATGCTTGTTAGTGAAGATAATGAGCGGCCAATCGAGTTCCTTGTTTCATGGACCACGAAGGACATCGATTTGTGGCTGCGCCGCCTCCTCCCAAAGCCTTTCGAGTGGCTTGATGCACATCTCGGTAAACCAGCCGAAGGGTTCTTCCATTGGATTCTTTTGGGCTCAGAACGGAAGAAGTATTTCATCCTTAGGCGTCGCATAATCACTGGCAAGGAGCTTGACGAGGCGAAGGGGTCTGTGGGACACAAGTACACCAAGCTCTCTGTCGTTATAGGTCTGTACCATACCGTGATCTCTGACGCACAGACTAACCTATTACCTGTCTCAGCTCCTCGTGTTGTGATCCCGAAATCCACGTACAGCAACTGGGACCGTGCCATCACCAGGGCATTGAATGGTGCTGGCCTGGATGCCGAGGATGAAGCTAGTGACTTGGATCTTGATGATTTGGGGATAGATTTCTCGGACGACGATCCCAAGCCACAGGCCACCCACAATTCAAATCTTGCACGTCCCACGCGGCCACCTGGCACTATGACTAGCAAGGGAAAAGCTCTGGTCCGATCAGTCACAGTGTTAGAATTGTCTACCGGGTCTGGATCTGGCTTGAGCTCGGATTCCGACCATGATGTTCAAGTTATAGGGACCACTGCCACGGTAATACACTCCACCCCCACTCAAGATTCCTTACTAGCAACCGCTACCAACGGTGAAGTGGTTCCAAGTCAGTCACTGGCAGCTGTGCCTCGAGGCACTATCCCAAGTCCTGGAAGCGATGATGATTTTTTTTTCACGAACCTTATTGCACATGAGTTGGCAGACACAGGTGAGTTTACTACCTCAGGAGCATGGACCTGTCTCATTTGCAATTAAGCTGCTACCGGATCAAAGCGACCACACCATTTGTCGCTCTCAGAACTTGCGTCCGAGTCTCACCCATCCGGCTCAGGGTCAGCAGGTGGCAAGCGAATCAAATCAGACAACTATGGTACCAGTGGTTTCGAGGACTTGGTTGAAGCAGGTCCTAGTAGATCTGGGACTCAGGCTGTGGTGACGAGACGCAGAGTCACTACTGTACGCATTCCACGAAGCCCCTCCCAGAATCCCTGGTAATGGTGTCGTCAGCTGACAACCTTGAATGATCACTAACTAATGCGTTCTCATTGCATATTATCTCATTTAGTAGCCCACCCCACTCCCCACCTTTCACTAATGACTTCTATGGTATGATACAACCTCTTCTACGTACACTGGATCCCATGTACTTGTTACGAACTTGGTAACCTGAGAAGGTAATGGAAGTTTTTGGATGAGTTTTATGTTTTTTATTACAAGTTCAAATGTGTGCGCTACTCCCAAATGTGTGTGCGCTACTATTCCCGAATGTGTGCGCAGTTCCTCTCAAGTGTGTGCGCATTACTCCCAAATGTGTGCGCGGTTCCTCTCAAGTGTGTGCGCGCTACTCCCAAATGTGCGCGTGGTTCCTCTCAAGTGTGCGCGCTACCCTCAAATGTGCGCGCCGAATAAAAGTGCACTTTGACCGCCATAGTTTTCGTCCATGAGAGGCAGACAGCTCCATTTTCGCTGCGATTTGACAAACGACGCGAACGCATCGACCCTGCGGGAGCACAAAGTCTGAATCATTCAAGTTACTGCTCAGAAGGGAACGGAGGAAACGCAACACACCTGACACGCGCTGCAGAGACATGAGCCCTGTCCTTCTATATGATCGAGGAAATGCGTGGAGGGAAATCAGACAGTTTTGGGATCGGGTTTTCTTTCTTTCGTCGTGCTTTGCCAGCGCGTGGTCGCCTCGTTGGACTCTGAACATCCGTGTCGATCTCTGTATGCGCGTCCGATGCTCGAAACACCGAGATAACCTGGGATTGATTGACTTACGCTCAGGTTTGTCAGGTTCCGCAACAATGCCTAGAGATGGTGTTCGTTCGTCTGGTTGATCACGTCTATTCCGTCGTCGTTTGATTGATTTGCTTCAAGTTAGCATGCACCACATCCAATGATGCAGAACCGAAGGGTTACACTATTACCGTGACTTTCTCTTCTCTTTTTGAACGTCCACTATACCCTCAACAATCCCGCTGCTCACCACCCTCTCCGGTTTTCCGATGCACGACATCACTTCTCCATCGAGATCCATGACTGAGCCCGAGTCCTCAATCACGATATCAACGTATACGATCTTGGAAGTATTCGAAAACTAAGAATTCAGTCTGGAAGCCGCGTCAACACGAATGTATATGTCTCGCGCCATGAGGCGTTGAAGCTGCATTTCCGAGAGCTGGGAAGAACAGCCTGGTAGTTGAACAGCCTGCCGGTCGGAAAGCAAAACGCAAACGCAAAAACCTGACGTACCACAACAACCTCACCCATTCACGTCTCTAAACCGCCTTCGATCAGCTGCGGGACTTCTACCACAATTGTTTCGCCTCGCAGCCAAGCTTTGAGGACACTCCAGAGGCTATGAGTACACCCCTTTCCGAATGCCTTGACGATTTGCTCGTGGCCGCGACGCTGGGTTCGACAGCCGTCTCATCTGCGAGTGGATAGGATTGGCCCTCGTCTCCAACAACAGGCGCCTGACGGATCTGCCGAGGCTGTCTCAGTGGCAAGCGCGAGGGGCATTTTAGTGTGCCTCAGGGATCCCCTAGCAAGGGGACACCGAGGTACCAGACCAGTGAATACTGGGTGTGCAAACCACCAGTATAGTCATAGTAAGAGCTCAGACCATCATCCAAGTAAGTGTCAATGATCTAGAAATGTAATTTTGATGGCTGCAAGACGTTGGTGCTACAGGGAGCAGTCAAGATAAATGCAAATATTCACGCAGACAGGTCGCTCTACTGAGTAATCATCGAAGTGATCGCACTGCATTCACGATGCTTAGGTCCGGGGCTGCCCGACTTGGGCCCAACAAACCAGGCTTTTGTGTCAATTGCGACCCTGCGCCACAATAATCCGAGATATTAGGCGTGAACGTTCCTTACGATCCAGGCTTGAATCAACACAAATATGTGTACAGGGACATCAAGGAAATGCTATCCCTTATTAAATGATGTCCTCAGCTGTGCTATCAATGCGGCGCACAAGAAGTTCGAATGTGGAAAGTCAGCAGACAAATTACGGAGGTAAGAGAACCCTAGGTGAACTCGACATGGCGGACCTACGTGGGCAATGAGGTGTACGACAGATCTCGATCCTAAGGTACCCTTATAATAAGGCGAGTCATCCTGAAACTCCAGAAAATATACTAAAGATGTCCAGTTTACTCCATTCCCCGACAAAGTGGGTGCTTGATGCTAATCGCGACCCGCCTGTGTATACTCGGTTAGTTTCGTAGTCGCTCACAACACCCCATCGGACTCATTGCGCCTGTTTTCCGAAGACCTATGGTTGGTTCAGAACTTCTTATGCAAAGAAGTTGGAATGCTTTCGATGGGTGAGTAATTCCCCACTAGTATCTACTAATATAAGTGTGACAGCCCGAGCAAGTCTGACGATTTTACATCCACTTACTGATAGGGCTGCTGAAGGCTGCATAGGCATCAACTTCATGTCTTCGCTGGGGATAGAAGAGTTGGGAATGCGTGCTCGCCAAGCCCTTGATAAACTCCGGTGCAGCACAATTCCCTTCTACTTGCGAATACTTCTGGCTGATCCATATTTCCCCTTCTCAGCTTTGTTTGCCCTCTCATCGCCTGCACTACGGAGGACCTCGTGTCTCCACGATGGATCTACACCCCATCTGCCGATCGTGAAGCCTGGCTCGATTTAGCCTTCGTCATCGAAGATCGCGGAGCTTCACTCAATCCGAACGAATTTGCACGGAGCATGAGTGTCAAGCGAAGATTTCCTTGCGTCGGCGAGGATGGCACTACCACTATTTTCAGGATTCATCTACTTGCAACCTCAAAAGGAGGCGATAATCGCTCGGACGCGAGCGAATATGGTCTTTACGTGTACACAACTCACTCCATCATGGATGCCGGACCCTCGCTCAACATACTGAACCTGATGTGCGAATGGATGTGTGGCAAAGGCATGGACGTCACCATCGTACCTTCGGAGGAGTGGAAAAACCTTCCTGTAGACATCATCGTTGCTACAGGAGGTCCGTCTAAAGAATGGGAAAGGTCCGGTGCAGAGCTACTGCGGAGTCTCTCAAAGCAGATGTCTCGGTTTTACTCGGTAGGTCTGGTTCACAAGTTCACTTTTCTCTTTGTTAGTAACATCAATATGCGCTAGCCTCCTCCCGCGCTAGCCCCTCCATCTCGCCCACTGAATATGTCCGAGCTACCCCTGCTATACACCACGACCCTGACGGAAGCAGAGACGACCGCGATCATTGCATTGACGAAAAGGTTGGGTATATCTATTTCAGCTTTATTCTACGCAGCGCATGGTTTAGCCCAATTGAGGATGAATCCAGTGCCTGCAGGAGTCGAGATCGATTTTCCGCTCTTCGTGACCTCGTGAGTAATTGTTCCATCAAGACCCTCCACACTGTTATACTCATAATGTCTGAATTAATATATCAGGTTCTCCCTTGAACGTTACTTGAAACCATCCATCAACCGGAAGACATATTACACGTCGTATCTTAATCTGATTCCATTGTGCTTCTCGATGAATCAGCCGTTGATGGAACGTACTGAAAAGGGAAGATTGCTCATGACGGCGAAGAAAGTCCAGGAACAATTTGACACAATTTTGGTTCACCCTTGCCTCCCCGATCTATTGGCCGTCTATACGAACAGACTCCTGCGAGAAGAGCAAGGGCGAGCCAACGTGACGCCGAGGTTGCCCCCATGGCACTGTGGCTTCCAGAACTTGGGCGTGGTGGAGAACAGGCTGGCGACGCGCCACGGAGAGATCAACATTGAGAGCATAGGCTTCGGAGCACGAGTGACTACATTCATGTGAGGCCTTTCTGTTTGCTGTTCCTACTTGGACTCTTACCTCTCTGGCCCCTCGGTTCACAGGAATGTGCACATGTGGACAATGCAGTCGAAGTTCCACTTTCAAATTCAGGTATGTTTCAATTATATTTCTAGTACTATGGCCTTGACTTGTCGTGATGTCAGGGTGCCGCTGCTTGGGGAGAAGAATATTTGAAGACCCTGTTGGAAGAGACCGTGAGGTTTGGTTCGCTCATCATGAGCGATGCGTCAAAATTATGATATTCTTGATGTTTTGCACTACATCTCTCGGCTGTACACTATGCCAAAGCGCGATCTAGGAAATGTTTTACTGAAATGACGCCCAAGAAAGGCTGGGCACATGAAACTGGAATAACTTCCGAATGAGTGCGCTGTCTTGTTACGTGTCGTGTACGACACGAATCTCGAATCTTGACCACCTCCATGTCAGCTGATCACTTTGGACAGGACTTCTAGAATCACTCAACTCCTTCTGCGCCCATTCCCAATTCAAGACATTCTTGCTGTAATCGTATCGATCCGAACAATCGCCTCCATGGAGCGTTCCTTAGTATATTGATTGACATGTCCTTCTCAGGTCCGATCCAGGACACATTATTCATTTTGTGGACGTTCCAATTTCAGCTTTCTCATTGAAATCCAACCATCGGGAAAGGGGAGCGGTTCAACGACATGCCAGTCAGCCATTCTTTATCATCTCGAGTCGTCCACCCGAATTCTGATTAGCGCTCTCGCGCGTTTTTTGTAGACATCTAATAATCTCATTCTGAGAGACGCGATGGAAAGGATCCAGGCCATTTGTGATGAAAGCCAGGGAAGATCTCAGTTCTTTCCGTTCGGTATGGGGGGCTACTCGTATTCCGCTGGGTGTCTGACTCTGGCCATCCTTTGTGCCTTCCCGCTCTGCAGGTGGAAGCGGTTACAAGGCTTGCGTCGTTCACCACTTTAGTAGTAGCACAGAAATCTCCGCTTGCGCGGTCCAGCCGGGTTCTGTGGAGGATCTACAGTCGATTGTGAGTCACTTGAGAGAGACTCCCCAGCGTGAGAGGGATCACTGGCAGTAGATGGACTGACGCTTTTGCCAGGTCAAAGTCATCGCAGAGACCCGCGCCCCCTTTGCAGTCAGTGTTCCTTCAGCGTATATACAAAGTATTACAAGCAGGCCGAACCACACACTTCTCTAGGTCAAATGCGGTGGTCATTCCACGAACCCTGGGTTTAGCTCTACCGAAGGCATTCAAATCCATCTTGCTCGCTTGAATAAGATCATGGTCGACGAGGAGAAAAAGCTTGTGCACGTTGGCGCCGGATGTCTCTTTGGAGAACTGTACCGCGCTCTGGCTCCTTACAATCTCAACGTTGTTGGTGGCTCCGGTCTTTCAGATGTCGGTGTCACGGGCTGGGTGCTGGGTGGCGGGTATTCCTCCAAGACGAGTCGATATGGGTTGGGAATCGACAACATCGCGGGTGCAAAGATTGTGCTTGCGAATGGTGAGCTCAAAAAAGTCACTGCGGAGCAAGAGAAGGACCTGTTTTTCCCAATCAAGGTATGATGCAAACTCCTAGCAGATCATCTGATTTGAGCTCGTGTTTCATGCATATTAGGGAGGAGGCAACAACTTTGGCATTATCACCGAACTCACGCTCAAAGCTCATGAGCAAGGGAGATACTATGTAGGGTTTCCACCCGCCGACGATATTCTTTGAAACATAGTGAATCTATAGGATTTCCTGCTTACCTTCCAACCGAACCGTTACAGTGCAGCCGAGGCCGCCATTGCCAACTTCGTCAAGAAAGCGGACCCCAAAGCAAACATCGAGGCGGCATTCAAGCATGAGAAGAACGATGACGGCATCGAGGTACATCCTAGCATTTCCCGAGGGCGTATACTGACTGTCCGTTCGATCGCTCTCCAGAGATCCTTGACAGTCCATTGCGTATACGACGGCGACTTTCCTACCGCAGACCCATTCGGAGAACTGAGAGTACTCGAACACACTCTCGAGAACTACGGTGACCCACTACCTATGCTGGCAGTTTCCTACGGCCCCCCAGACTCATCTGCCACCTCTATCGAACCTAGCTGCTTCCATTTGGCAGATACACTCTACTCTTTGCACAACGGGACGTATGATCTTGCAGACCTCCCAAAAGACGTGGCAGAGCGTGATACCGAGGAGGCCAAATACAAGATCCTGATGAGGTGCGCTTCCTTTCGCACACGACGGTCATCCTGAATGTCACGCACGTCGATGCCAGCGGTCAAACGCTCGCGATCACCGAATTCGTCGGCGATGGCTCACTGAAAAAAAAACCTCCCGCACGAAAGACCAAGCGGCCCGCGGCGGGCAGCAGCCCCCTTTCACGGTAACGATCCCGCTCGGTTCACCGCGCGCGCCGTCGCTCAACGTCCGTCTCCCTTCCGCTAGCGCTCGCTGGGGCAACGTGATGGTCGACGCGTTCACGCCAGGCATCGTCCACGCCGTCGAACAACGATCGCTCGTAAGCGGCCGTCCCGTCTCTCGCGTCCTCGTCGTGCGGCTGACCCCCCCGCAGGAAGCGTCCAACGAGATGACGACGCACGGCGGCACGCGCGTCGTCGTCCGTCTGTGGCCGTTCACCGCGTCCATGTTCGACGACGCGACGCCGTCGGCGTGGCCCCACGTCCGCGGCGCGCCCAACTGCCCGATCACCGTCTCCGTCGAGTGGCAGGACGAGGCGAACGACGGGTACTGGATCGACACGATCAAGACGACGTTGGGCAGATTGAGGGACGCGGTGCACGCCGAGCGTCCGTCGTCCAAAGGGCTGCCGTACGCCGTGGGTACGGCGCTCGCGGAGGGGACGTCGGCGTCGGACGTGTATCGTGGCCATTTGGACGAGCTGAAGCAGCTGAGGCTGAAATATGACCCGGATCGGGTGATGGATTTGACGGGTGGGTTCAGGATCCCTCATCCTGTGGCGGGTCAGTAGGCATGGGAGGCATGTGGTCGGGCCTGTGTGTAAGATATGGATCATCATGTGGTGTCGTCTTGGAGCAGATGTCGGATACACACCAATGACGACGTACCTTGTATCCAACGGTCATGGACTCAGCCAGCCAGTCCTCCTGAAAACATTGTGCATTACAACACAGCCGCGTATGATAAACGACCAGAGGTTTACATGCAACGAATAATGTAAACATATCCACATTAGAAAAAAAAAAAGGAATGCACAAACACATTGGACAGGTGCATAGAAAAACAACATGACTGTGAATGGAGGGGATCCGAGTTGAACATGGAGCCGGAGCGGGGAATAAGATATGCAACGAAAAGAGGAAAGGATCAAATAAAGAACGTGCGATGCATGAAGCAAAAAATAATAGATGATCAAATATGAGATCGCATGGCGAGATATCAGTATTGGGCTGTCGGCGGTGGCGGTGGGGGCCGAGTATGGTCGTGGACGAACGGGGGTGACGCCATCGTCAATCGTGGGTCATACCCCAACGCAGCATCAAACGGCGAAAACGGGCGTATCTCCAGACGCGGATTGGACGATGGCGAGGCTACCCGCGACGGCGGCGGAAGAGAATCGAGTGCGCTGGCTAACCCCACACCAAGGCTATCATAGAACCGTCCGCGCATGTCGGCCTCTTGTGTTTCTTGAATGTATTCCGCAGGAGGACGCGGCATCAATGGGGGTGGTGGGGGCGGCGTTGGCGCGCTTGGTGGGGTCGCGGTAGCATATGGATGACGAGACAGGGGTGCATCTTGTGCGTGACCGTTCGCCTCGACTCGCTCCTCGGCTTCGTACATGGCACGCAGTCGCGCTTTCTCTTCAGCCGCGGTCAGCGGTTTGAAGCCGTTTACCGTCGGAGGAACTGGTGGGGCCCGAGATCCGTTGAAGCGCGGAGGTGGCTCGAACGGCGCCGGCTGCTGTTGCTGTTGCTGCAAAAGGAGCGCAACCCTATCTTGCTCTTCGAGCCTCCTTCTCAAAATTTCCTTCTCTGACAACCCACTCTCTTCAGGTGATGAACCAGCATACGAGGGCGCATCTTCCATGTGTGGAGGTAAAGGAGACTCCCGTCCTCGGGCTTGTGCCTGAGCAGCGAACGCTGCAGCGTCTTGAGATTC
The DNA here is from genome assembly GCA_038089855.1 of Royoungia palumana. Classification (NCBI taxonomy): domain Eukaryota; kingdom Fungi; phylum Basidiomycota; class Agaricomycetes; order Boletales; family Boletaceae; genus Royoungia; species Royoungia palumana. The sequence goes on from JBBPLQ010000105.1 coordinate 33,614, forward strand.
ATATAGTCTCCTCAGTCTTTCTTTCTCGTTCAAATAATGAGGTTGACTGCTGCTGCCCGAAGCCTCGAACGGAGGAGGCATGTCAGACCCGCCTGCCTCGCTTGGTTCATCCTGCTCAGGATACAGACTGTCATAAGAAGCTGGCGTCGCCGAGGAGCCGCCGCCGATACCCTCCCTGGACGCATACTGTGTATTCTGATTCCGGTCCACAGCGAGTTTAGCTTCGTGGTAACGCCTCAGTGCCTCTTTCTCTTCCTTGGCCGAAGGATAGTGGGGTATCCGAGAAAGTGATGTGGGAGGGGAGGGTGGCGTGGTTCGGGTGTTGGTTGCGCTGGCGCCGCCGTTGACCTTGGGCGATATAGAAGAGACCGCTTCTTCATACAAGGCGCGCCCTGCCGAGATCGCGGGAGCCGGTGTGACGCTGGGCGAGTATAATTTCTCGCGGGGCGCAGGTGAGTGCGCATCTGAACTGGAGCGGCTGTGAATGGACGGGGACGAGAGCCCATATGCCTGGGTGCGTTTCGCGGTGGCTTGAGCCTCTTCCCATAATCGTACCTTCTCTGGTTCCGATGGCCGAGGATTTGATGACTGTGCGGGGGGACCCGCGGAGATCTGATCATCCACCGTCAACACCCCAATATCGATTGAGCGAATGCCAACTTACGTCGTCGGCCGCTGCACCTTGTACTATTTGTACCCTTGCCACAGCCTTGTCGTACAACATCTGCTTTTCAGCCTCAGCAGTGAGCCACGCGTTGGGCGTGTTGCGCGCAGGCGGCGTCGTCACTCGTGCGGGCTTTGATAACTGGGCGAGCCCCTCCTCAGCGTCTTTCTCGCTAATGTTCGTGATCGTCAGACGGTTTGCGCTCGCACTCGGTCGTCTTCGGCTGCGAAGGTGGGTGACCTGACCTCCTTCAGCACCACCAAGTTGGGGATCTTCTTGGATACCACCGAGTCCACCCCGGGAGCCCGGTCTGTTCGAAGAACCGTATCCGGAATGGTCAATGGTCACCGCCGTCTTTGCTCTGGAAGCGCCTCCAAGAACACCAAATTCATTCCCGTCACTGGGGTTACCATTGTAGGCCGCCGGCGCAGTGCCGTATGGGAGAGGCTGCTTAGGGGAGTGGGGATTAGCACTAAAGTCATTGACACCGGAGAGGCGGTTAGGAATGTGTTGGTTATACGATTCAGCTGTCTGTGGTCGCGTTATGGAGGTAGTGATGGGCACAGTGGCCGCTGGACTCGAGGGAGAGGTGACACATAAACTAGGTGCAGGGCCAATGCGTCTGCGACGAAGAGCAAGGACGTCAGCAATGTAGAAAAGCAGAAATCGAAATACAGCTTGCCTGACAGCTTCTTCTGACACGTTACTACAACCAACGTCAGTTTTCAACACACGAGAGATGCCTAGGCCACTCACCGAGGCCAATTTGACACGATGACCGGTAACTCCATCATGACGCTCTGCATCGACCCAATCCATGCCCTCACGATGATCACGTATGTGATGTCGATATGTCTGGCAGCATTCAATGTTGTCGTCGTATGTGTGTTCGGGATCAAACAGCCCAACTCGGCCTTGTGCTGCGTGCCGTTGTACAAGGTCACGTTCAATGGGACCTTTTGCTCGCCGATGTTGGCAATCTTTGCTTGGGGTCCACTCCGTTTTGAAGATGCCTGGGGACCGGCACGGAAGATGGTGGTTTCCTTCAACGTGAATTCGAATCCACGGAGTACGACGGGATGGATGGCCTCCGACTTGAGGATTGCCATGACGGAAACACGATCTCCAGGGCCGTAGCACGTTCGCCCGCGTTCGACGGTGAGATGGACGCCGTCGTGATTTACAGAGCGTGATTCGGGTTGTGAGTAGACGGGCCAAGTGGAATGAAGTTCATGTTTGTCAATGATGATCGTCGTTGCTTGTGATATCACAGCCGTTTTGCGACGTCGGAAGAAACCCCTGTTGTTTGTTAGAGAGGGCAAAGTTGGACAAGGAAAAGACTCGCTTTTTGCCGAGGGTGCATACTGTCGCAACGAGTTCATATCGGATCCCAGCTACAGGGACGGAGCTCAATGAAATCAAAACACGTAAAAAGGCAAGGGACTCACCGCCTCTCTCCAGTGCAATACTGGGCGGTATCGACTCTGGGATGCGGATTAAGAAGGGGAGATCTTGCTATCAACGTCACCGCCGCGATCCAATGTCAGTAACACCCATGCACAGAACCAAGAGATGATCACGCACAGATTGCAGCACCGAGTAATCCTCGCTGGACTGCCAAAGGGAGATGGGACTGGGGCCGACGTGGTCAAAGTATGAATTTGCTTGGCCGCCTCCGGGGAGCGTTTCTATTTTTTTGAGCTCGACGCGCACCCACTTGGCCTTGGCGCCTGCAGGTCCCACGCGGACTTCGACGGCCTTGGGGACAGCATTTGAAAAATGACGACGGTCGAAATTTTGAAATCGAGTTGGATGACGCAGAGAGTGAGCGGACGAGGGAGAGGATGATCCGAGGGAGACCACATACCCCTTTGACAGCAGCTTGTGGACGGTCCCGTGCACCGGGCGGAATTCCAGGGTAGCCTACATTGCACGCCAGGCACATTGAACCATCCATGCGCGGGGCAGGGAAGGGGAAATTTCATACGATGCAAATTATGAGCTTGTGGACGGAACGTGGAACGCGGTGCACATACCGACGACGAAGTCGACGTTGGGAGGTGGTTGGAGGGCGCTTGAGAAACGGGGTGAGTCACAGAGTGCGGCAGTATTCAGAAAAGTGGCCCGTACATCCTCACGCTGGACATGTTTGCTGCCCAGAGCGGATGGAAAGGAGGACTTGAAGGAGTGTCGTGGGCTTGCTGGAGATGGCGGACGAACAACGCAGCCGCCGCGTGTGCGAATGCCGAGGTTCGACTTTAAACGTCCATCGCCTGCGGAGGCGCACACGGAAAATCCAACGTCGACGTCCGAGCCTCGCACTGCCCTGTACAGCCGACATCATCCATGAAATTACCGCCGATACTACGCGACGACGAGTACTGGTCAGAACTTGAACTCCTTGCCTTTCCTCGTCTCCCGCTCCCTGTCCATCTTTTGTTTCTTTTTCGCCATCTCTTTCGCCACCATGTCCGAAAAGTCCTCCTTCGATCCCGCGACCCCAGCCGATCCGCGCGCGTGTTGGTCGTACTTGCGTCGGAGCTCCTCCTCCGACATCCCCTCCAGCTCTCCCGCGTCCAACGACACATCCACTCCGTTTGCCCTCCGCTGCAGTGTCAGTTCGAATCAGTCGGGCCAACTGGGCATTTGTGCGTAAGCGTACCTTGGCCCCTCTCTCGTCCCCCAGCACGGGTATGGGCCCCGTCGTTCCCGTGATACCACCAACATCGTATCCTCTCTCGCTTCCCATGAGCCCCCGTACCGACGTTTGTTTTTCCGGAACGACCTGGTACAGCGAGCGTGGTCCCATGTCCTCCTCTCTTTCCTTTGGCGGTGCCGTTTTCCGGAGCTCCAGGAAGTCCGGGGTCTCCAGCCCCCCTGCGACGGTCGATACGACGGACGTAAGACCGGACGGCGTTTCGAGACCCGAAGGTGTTTGCATGCCATCCGCAGGGGTAGCAACCTCGGGCACTTCTTCGGCCTCCGACTCTTCTTCTTCCTCTTCTTCCTCTTCCTCCTCTGCAGGTCGTTCGGTGAATGGGTCGGTCGCTCTCGGAGCAATGGGTGCTTACCTTCTTCAGGCTCGAGCTCACCCCATGTATTCTTGTCAATTGGTTCGCCAATCTGCAGTACGATGGTGTGAACAAACAATCCAAGGATGGTTCCAGTTCACCAAGACGCACATTGACATCGCCGACTTTGGGCAGCACACCAAAGACGTCACCATAAAGCGGCCTGTTGTACTCGTCCAGAGGGGGCTTTCCCCAACCACCTGGATGGAAGCCCCACTGCGCGCCTTCTGGTATGGGCGCATTCAGCCCTGGTATGCGGAGGGTTGGATAACTTGGCGGAGGGCCGAACCGTTGCATGCTGATGAGCCATGGGGGTGGTGCTAGTGGCGGGATGGACAAGGCTTCTACCAACTCGGGTGATAAGTCGCCAGGACGTTTCTCCTTTAACGATGTCTCGAATTCTTTACCCTCGTAGTACCTGTACAAGAAGAGTTGGGTGTATCGTCACAGATAGATCTCAAGCACGACTCACATTTCCCCAAAGCCGGTCACCAAGGGTTTGGTTGCAAACTTGAAGAACGCGTCGTGTAGTTTCTGATAGTCAATATCTACCTTGCCCATCTTGGGCTGAACGCGCTCCCTCGTCTTTGCTTTCAAGGACATGTTCGCCTCCTTCTCTTTGATCGCGTCCCTCATGGTCGCAATGCCAGTATCTGCGATATATGACGGAAGTTGGAATGGTGGCTTCTCGATGCCCCTCTTTCCCTGGAGATAATCCCTCTTTGCACTCCAGTGAGCGGGGATTTGCACCGTATTCCTATAGCATTTGAGGTGTAGTAGCAGTCTCGGGTCAGCGGCGGAAGGATCGGTCCATTCGACTGCTTCCGGCTTCGGAACGAGTTGCTTGAGTTCGGCGATGGTAAGCCTGGAGAGTTTACGTTGCTTCTTTTTCGAGAGAGGCTTTTTGGGAACATCCGAATTGTCCGAACCTGCGTCGGAAGCCATATCATCGTCCGAGTAAATGACTTCGCCTTTCGTTGGCTCCGAGCTTTTGGCCTACGAACGGTCAGCGTGGCGAATTCAAGAAGTCGACTGCGTGGACGTACCTCGGAGTAGTCGGGGGGCGCCTGGAACTTGGCAAAGATGTCGGAAAAGGCCTCAAGGACCGGGTCTTTGACATCCAGCTGCTCAACCACGTACTCGACATTGTCGTCAGCAAAGACGACGGAACGCTCCCTTTTCACGGAAGCGTCTCCATTCTGCACAGGACGTCAGTAACTCAGGCTCGTTTCGAGACGAACGTACTCGCATTGACAGCCTTTTTCTGCTTCGCTTTGGCTCGACGCAGCTGGTTTTTCGACTTGACCGTCTTTGTAGTTGCACCGTTCACTGCGCCAGGCATCGTCTGATGGAGGTGCGAGCAGAGGGAGGGGTCGCAAAGGGGGGTCGACCAATCGTCGTGCTTTTCTTTCTCACGATCGAAAAGTCGCTCTCATTCTTACGAACCAGATGGCAAAGAAAAAGAACAAGCAGGTCCGTTGCTATCAGACTCTTCTTGGTTGGCGTTCTCATCTGGTCTCTAGGTCATCAGGCCATGGTGCTGGTACTGCGAGCGAGAGTTCGAGGACGAGAAAGGTCTGTCTGTCACCACAGGATATCGACGTCGTGCTCACCCTTGTTCTCAAGTTCTCATGCAGCACCAGAAAGCAAAGCATTTCAAGTGCAACATGTGCCCTCGTCGCTTGAATACCGCTGGAGGTCTTGCAGTCCACATTCAACAAGTACACAAACTCGAACCAGAAAAGTGTGTCACCTCTATCTGATCCGTTGCTGATCTCACATCCATATTTCTTCCAAAGCCTTCCTCGCATCGAGAACGCTCTTCCTGGTCGTGATGGCTACGAAGTCGAAATATTCGGCATGGAGGGCATCCCCGCACCAGACGTCGCCGATTACAAGCGCCGCAAAGAAATAGAACTGGGCCTTGCAGCGGGTTCGATCTCTCAACCGCAACCCAAGCGGCCCAAAGTGGAGAACAAGCCTCTGTCTGAAGAACAACTTCGTGCTCAGCTCGAAGCTCACAAGGCACTCATGGGCGCTAGTTCCGGGGATGCTACCACTGCCCCTGCACCAAATACGTCCGAGGGTGGCGCGGTGTACGGTGCACCACCTCAGGCATATGCTGCGCCTCCCATGTCTGCCATGCCCCCATCCTCAACCGCAGTGTCACCGCCCCCTGGGGTCATTCCAGGTGCGCCACCCACACCCTTTGTTCCTCCAGGAGGTGCACCTCCCGTAGGCGCATTCCCAGGTGCGCCACCTCCATTTCCTCCCCCATTCCCCGGTGCACCTGGCATGCCCGGTTTTCCGCCTGGGTAAGTCCATGTCTCACTCGCAAGGTTTGTCTGAGTCTCGCTTAATCGACGCTGACAATCTCTGTCTTGTTTTTGCGTAACATGACGATAAAACAGACCTCTTCCGCCTGGGTTCCCCATGCCCCCTCCAGGTGTGATACCTCCCCCTGGTATGCTTCCTCAAGGTACGCCCCCCTTCCAACCAGGCATGTCTCGTCCACCACTTGGGCCACCTCCGTCATTTGTTCCTGCTGCATCTTCTTTCCCTCCCGGCATGAATGGGACACCGCCCGCTCCGGCCATGGGAAGCGCCACGCCGACACCTGCACCGCAAGGAGGCTCACAACCACCTGCCGGGTCCGTGTCAGGCCAAACCCAGCCTCCACCACTCGTACTCCCGAACGCAGCCTTGGAGCAAAAATACATGCCGTTCAAGAAGAAGACGGTGCTCAAATACGTAGATCCCAATTTCTCACCCGTGCGTTTTTCTTTTTCTTCGTTCGTGTCGATACTGATCCAGAGCAGGAGGAGAAGCGTGCACACACGACCAGATATTACTTTGCCAAGGATTCGACGAACGCGTCAGCGATCACGGGGCTTGCGCCAGAGGAGATGAGAGGGAAGAAACGCGCAAGGGCCGAGGATTTCCTCTAGACTGTCCCGTCGGTCTCGGTCTCGTCCCAAAACGTGGGCATGTCGCAACAAGTGGCTGGCTTTTTGTCTTGTTTTGTTTTTGCAGGTTTCGGGCTCAGGTCATGTCGAGAGAGAACCGTACGGAAGGGAGAGGGGAGACTTATGACCCAGTCCGTCCCGTCCATCTTTGCTGTCCTTTGTCCCCGCGCTTTCCTCACTCATCTGATTTTCTTCACTGTTTCCTCGATCACCAACTCCCTCGGTGGTTCACCGCCACGACAAGACATGTCCTCACGTGGTACGGACTTTGACCCTTCCATCGTCTGTCTCACCTCTTTTCTTCTCCCCATACATTAATCCTTGGTACAAACCCGGGCGGACGGTCATCATCATGCGTTGTGTTGTGTGACACGGTCGGTTCTTTCCTTTCCTTTCCTCTTCTTTTTTATTGCTATGGCCTCTTCCCTTTCCCCGTGGTAGATCATGTTTTCCTGTCCGTTAAATATGAATATACCAAGACTATGACAAACATCGTGTGGTTGACCGAGCGTACACGCAAAGGACGGACAATGCAACCACGCAAAGGATCCACAATCACTCGTCGTCGTCAGACGGTGCCCATAATACACAACGCCCGCTGGCGTTGCCCGTCGCACACCGCTCGACGATGTTCGGATGTGAACACGTGACGGCCTGGACGGCCGTAATGCTGGCACGTCCGCCGAATGAGAACGCGTCTCGAACACGACAAGGCAGAGACGTACCGTGCGGGGTCGGACAACTTGGCAACGAGTTCGCCCTAGGCATCAACGTCGGCAAAACATCCGGCGGGAGCGAGGCAGAGCACGTACTTTGCAGGAGTAAACGTAAAGGGCGTGATCCATCCCTGCGACCTGAACGACGTATCAGCGAGGGACGACCGTCTAAAGCGGGGGATCACGTACCGTAAAGTGGGGATACGCGTCCGGGTTGGGACTCCATATCGCACGAAGGGGCGTCACCCATCTTCCCTAGACCACGCGCGCCCTCAGTCCCACCCAAACACCGCGCCGGATGCGAGCCTGCTCACCGTCTGACAATTGTGGTTTATCCGGCTGAACGGCACAAACGCAGGAAAGACGGGAGACGCGTCGTACTTTCCCGCATCGAGCTCCCAGACTGTGCGCAAGGCGTCAGCACGGAATCGGTGGACGTCTCTGTACGCACTTCTCAGCGTGTCGTCGTAACACGTGCTCACGATACTTCGGCCTCGGGGATCCCAGTACGCCGACGTGACCGATTTTCCGTGCGCGTTCTCGCCCCGGAGAAACCCACTTCCGTGTTTCGTCTCCATAAAGGCTTGTATCCTGTCAAAGTCGAACTCGATCAGGCCTGAGGCGGATTTTGAAGGCGAGGGAGGCGGCGACGCAGCGCCACCGCCTCGGTGCCTTTTAACGAGCGCGCCCAGTTTTCGAGTGTCCCATATTCTGCGCCGGGAAATGAGTTGCGCGCAAGAAATGTGAACCCATGCTCTCACTTTAGATACCGACTGTTCGATGCCGTCAATAACAGATGCGGACTGGTCGGATTTACGCTAACGTTCCCAATTTTTTGATCTGACAGCTGATACCAGCGAGCGTTACTAGGGCCTTCCCGGAGGTCCATGTGGGTCACCCCGCCAGTGGCATCAGATATCCACATTTCATGACCAGAGGGGATCAGGTCGAGAGAAGTGATCAGGACATCCGAGGAGGAATATATTTGACGTGAAACCCCTGACACAAACGAAAATTGTCGGACGGTACAGTCATAAGATGTCGTATATAGCTGTTCGTAGAGAATCGAAGCAGGATCGTGACTGGATGCGAAACGGACTCACGCTGTGCGAATCTATTGGATCCATCCTAATGGATGAAAGTGAAGATTTGGCGGTGGCAGGCCAATGTTGCTGAAGACGCCAATATTTACCCCCCGACCCTCCATCCACAGGCGTCACATCTCCGTCTTCGTCGGCCACCTCGTCGGCCGAGGCCAGTGCATCCCAAATGCCAAGTTGCCCATGCTTATCTACAAAAGGGTCACGAGGGTGAAAAACCAAACCCGTGCGATAATTCACCTCCAAAAAATATCAGATCCTTGGTCGGTTCCGGATGATACACCGCACTGTAGACGCGATCCTGTGTTACTTTTGCTCTCGAAACAACCTTCATCTTTCCAAGCCTCTTCTTCAACTCGCGCACCTCTTTCTCGCCCCGTTCGTCCCCTTCGTATACCCATGCATCTACGCTGGCAATGCCCCTGGGAATGACTTGGTTCGTGATCGCCTGCAACGAACCCCGTAATGCGCTCATCTCCGCATCGTTGAGATCCTCTGCCGAGGTGAGCACGGCGAGGTCCAGGTCCTGCGGTCTAGGACGTTTCGCCAAACGCGCCTGTTCTTCTGCCACGAGACGTTCCTCCTCCTCCTTCGCTTGACGCGCCTCAGCCTCTGCCAAGCGCTTCCGTCTCTGAGCGGGCGTTTCGTTGGGGTCGGCCACGTCCGACCTGCGCAGGCGTGCACTTTGTCGACGCGGCGCTTCCTCGACCGATTCGCGTTTGATTCGTCTGGCGGCTGGGACGGGCTTCGCTTTGGGTCTCGGCGGAGGCTTTTGTGGCACGCCGAGGGACGCGACGGCGTCCTTGAGTTCGAGCTGCTCGAGGAGGGCACGGTTGCGGGCGATGTTGGCCTCGCGTTCCTGTTCGCTGCAATAGCCGCGTTAGACACGCCAGAACGACTCGGTCCTCGGACGGGCACTGACTATGCTGATAACTCCGCCATGCGTAGAGTCGTACGATACGGTAGTACAATCAACGGGGAAACAAAAGCGCGTCGCGTTACGTCACGGTCACGCAGATGAAGTACAAAACGAGAATTGAAACAAGTCCCGGCCACCTCGCTCGCCATTCAACCAAAATAATTATACGCCAGCGATGTCGGCCACCCGTCCGGGCCCAACAACGAATTCCCTTCGTTGACGCCTTGCATGTCATACATCAACCCTTGACGTGCGTTTGGTCATCAGCGTCCGTCGCGAAAAAAGAAACCAACGCACCAAATGGGAACGCTGCCTCCATCCATGGAGTATTCTCCACAAAGTCGATGATAGCGCTTTGAAACGCGTAAATATCGGACATGGAGGCTTGACCGCCACTACCACTGAAATTCTGCGACAAGTAGTACTATTATCAATGCTCCTTTTTCGCGGCGGAATAAATGCTTTACCTGATCGGCGAACTCGGTAACCCAGATAGGTTTGTTGTATGTTTCATGCAGGGTTCTGGCGTGAGTAACGAACGCGTCAGGGTCTGTGCCGTAGAAATGAAACGCGACGGCGTCAACCTATCGTCGGGAAGATCGACCAGTGTTTCACCGAGATGGTAACGGGAAAACCGCACCGTACAACCGGTGCACCCCTCGACAAAGGATTGCATCCAATCAAGTCCTGCTTGATCATTCGTACATGCCGGCGAAATAAGATAGTAGCCTTCATACTTGAGCGGGTCTATATAGAGCTTCCACAGTGAGACACCGTCCTCGGGGCTCAGGTTCGATTGAGATGGCTCGTTTGGCCTACCAGTAATCTTGTCAGGAGCGCGATTCGGACATGCTATCGACGTACTCATTCATCCCGAGAACTTTGGTCGCATAACCCCGAACCACCACATTCTTGAAATCGTCTGCCTGATCCCATCCCCATAGCATAGGAATGCCTTCCAATCCAAGCTCAGGTGCAGCGGAGGGCAGATACGGACTCCAAGTGTATAAACTAACAATGATGTGAGTATATGCATGATCGACCAAAAGCGAATACACGCACTAGTGGACTTTCGGACGCGCAAAATTTGCCAAGTAAGAAGCGTCACCGTTGGGCCAGGCCAGTCCCCATTTCTTGGATACATGAGTGGCGGGGGGATTCGCATCGGGTGAATATTGCGAGCTCTCTGGGGCGTTCCCGCCACGGGAATGCTGAGACGCGTTGCAACGTTTGGAAAAAGAATGTCGCGCACCACGCTTGCGTTTCACGTGTACACCATGTTCACGAACTTTAGAAGTGTCCGTATACTCACCGAACAGTGGACTGAGATGCTTTGCATCGCCCACAAATTCCGCAAAACTTCGACTCGGCATCATGACAAAGCACAGCCAGAAGACAAGGGGGGGGAGATAAAGGGATGGCGTCATGGTGGGGTGGCGTTGGGTTCCGAATACAAGTCCCCGGAACGAGTGTACTCTCTCGAATAACCCCGTCTAAGGTGAATGGGCGAGAGAGTCCGACGTTCGTTGGGAGTAACTACCGTGTGTTGAACGCCAATGCGAACATGGCAAGACTATTGGAATTCATAAATCCAGGTAAGAATCGTAAGATTCCTTTCTGCATTTCACTGTCGTCTATTGGCGGAAGCGTCAACAGGGAAGATAGGAATCGGACCAACGTGAGTTCGTCTCTCCGATAACGCTCATAGCTGGAAATCGTTAAATGAAGGTGATTGAACAGAGTCACGGTATCCGAAATGCATGCGGTGTTTCGAAAGAAAGTAGTACCGTAGTAGTTCCTACACTTGTTATGTAAGCTTGTTCAAACGTTCCAGTTCCGAGTGTCGGAAATAAGTTCAAGCTCTTCAAACAACCTTCACGATCTGGGCAGCGCGATAAATACTGCTGGGTTTTCCTTTAAGCCTCGGCCCGCGAGTCCTCGACATCACGCGCGGCCAGACATAAGTCGAAGAATTGTTGTTCGGATCTTAACTTGAAGATAGTACTTAGCGCCTAGCGCTCACGCATCGTGCCGCAACTCTTTTTCGGTCATGTTAAGGTCTGCTAATCCTGTTCATAACAGCATTATCACTCATAATGTTCGTTGTAAAGTTCAAAACAGGGATTACGATGAGACACGATCTCATGGTAGATTATGTCAAGTCATTCCCAGCCCCGAAAGAAAGTTGCGACAATTTCACTTGTAGCAACACAAGATATCATACAATCCACATTAGCTCACCAAGCCATTCAAATCACGCGTAGATCAATCAATGCATCCCGTTGGAGGCGCAAACCACTGCCTCGCCATTGAGGCCAAAACAAACTATTGTGAGGGCCGCTGGCACTGCAGTGGCAGCGCCGCACTTTGTGCCATGATGCCATCATTCCACAATTGGTGCCAACGCCGGCCTACCAATGTCACTGAACTTGGATTCAAATCGCGGTGATTCGGTGGCCAAGTTGGCGTGCCTTAGAGCTTTTCGGTTCCAGAGCGGGACTGTTCAAGCCAAGCTACCAATAATCATTACTTGTATAACTTAGGCAGCTATAGGGCTTGCCAGGCCCAGGTACTATCATCGAACTCGCCCTTCTTGGCTCCGTGGACGCAAATGCCACACGGCGGCACCCGCAAATCTAGAAGTGTCTGGAACGACCCGTCAGCACCGCGTGTATGCAAGCTTCAGGGTAAGCCCATCGCCTCGCCCGAAAAAGCTTTGCGCTATGACCTTTTTCAGTTAGCAAAGCAGGCGAACGATGAATCTGACAGCGTTCTATTATCCCCAACTTAAAGCGCAACAACGCCACCCATATTTACATGGATATCTTGGCAAGAACAACAAAAACGAAAATGAATGTCTCGGTATCGCAGTCTTTGACTTGTCCCCGCAGTGACTCCGTTGGAAGCGAAGTGTACTTTCGGCTTGGCTCTTGTAACGTTAACGTGAGTTATCATTTTCCCGTACATAATATTGATATGGAACAATATGATGTCGTGATACCATCGCCCCGGTTCAAGTATAGCAAGAAAGCAAGACAGCAAGTGAATTCGGTTTGTATGGGGGAATGCGTAGACACTGAACCATGTTTAAACCAGTATTCACAAGGGACGTGACACCCTGTAATGGTCAGCGGGTTCTGCCGAAAGCAGGGGTAAACCTTGCCTTACATATCCATACACAGTAAGTATGATGGCGCTCGTTGGGGGTCAACAACTCACACTACACAAAAGTGATACGCATGTCGCCACAGGGACAGAGTTACAGCCTCAACCTCTAAATGACGGTGCGAGAGTAGAAGGCAGATGGGCCGAAGAATATTATGTACTTCGTTTCCTTCTGAATTTCACAGGGTCAGTACGCCCTGATTCCGGATTCTTCAGCACGTTACATATCTAACGAAATCGTGTGCGAGTAGCCGCATCATATAAGAGTTCATATTCGTGACACCGCCCACAAACTAACGCATATCAAATGTCCAAGTTACTCCCCCCTCCTGCAAAATGGGTCCTCGATACCAACCGCGATCCACCCGTGTATACTCGGTAAACCCCCTAGCTGCCTTTATCAAACTATTACGGGACTGACCACACGTGCATGCTCCAGACCTATGTTTGGTTCTGAGCTCCAGTTACACAGATCATGGAGTCTCTTTGATGGGCAAGTATAAGTCCACCGACACGAAGTTTGAAACTTGAATTCATTGCCTGACAGAGTTAATGAATGTTGCATGGGTGTCAACTTTACCTCCTCGTTGGGGATTGAAGAACTGAAGAAGCGTGCTCGCCAGGCTGTCGATAAACTTCGGTGATGCTCAGTTTTATTGGATTCTTCGCGGGCTGGTCTAACACCTGTACCCTAGTTTTGTGTCTCCTCTCGTTGCTTGCACTGCGGAGGACTTCATGTCTCCGCGATGGGTGTATACCCCGTCCGCAGATCGCGAAGCTTGGCTCGATATAGCCTTCGCCGTCGAGGACCGAGGGACATCTCTTGACCCGTCCGAGTTCCTCAATACCATTAGCACCAATCGGCTCCCTTACGAAGACGAGAACGGAAATGCCACCCTGTTCAGAGTTTATCTGCTGACAACATCGAAAGGGGTATACGGCCTATACGTTAACACCCCTCATTCCATTATGGATGCGGATCCATCACTGTACGGGCTCAATGCAATGTGTGAATGGATCTGTGGCAAAGGCACGGATGTCACGATTATACCCTCGGAGGAATGGAAAAACCTTCCGGTCGACCCAATTACTGCGACGGGAGGCCTGGCGAAAGAATGGGAGACGTCCGGAAAGAAGCTAGTGCAGGATGTCATGGAGCAGAAGGCTCGGACCATAGTGTGTTTTCATCAATATCTTTCCTATCTTCCTAGCATGAGTACTGACGTACAATACCCTAGCCTTGTCATACCCTACCTCGTCCGACTTTCCCAGAGAGTGAACTCGACATGTCCGACCCACCCTTGCGGTTTAACGCGACGCTATCCGAAGCACAGTCGGCTGCGATTGTTGCACAAGCGAAGAAGCTGGGTATCTCGATTACGGTATTATTCCTCGCCGCGCACGGTTTAGCCCATTTCACGATGAACCCGGTGCCTCCAGCCACCGAGATCGATTTTCCAAGCGACGGCGCAGCGTAAGCAATACGCGTATCCATTCTTTGATATTTGATGTGTCTAACTTGAGCCCATGTTATCAGTGTCTCCCTGGGACGTTATATGGAACCATACGTTGATCCAAAAACGCGCGTTGTGTCATCGTGTAGTTTGATGCCGATCCGCCTCCCGATGGCCGGGTTATTGAAGGAACACACGGAGAAAGCAAGGCTAATCGCCACGGCGAGAGCACTGCAAGAACAATTCAAAACATACGTAGTTCATCCTTGTTTCCCTCAACTGTCATGTGCACTCGCCGCCATGCCCCCGAGCGCGGCTGACAGAGCCAGGATGATGGCGAACCCCTGGCGGTCAGGGTTTGTCAACATTGGCACGGTGGAGGGCAGACTGAAGTTGCATCACGGGGAGATCACCATTGAAAGTCTTTCTTTTGGAAATCGACAACGGACGATGATGTAAGGTGCCCTTCCGAGGACGGTTCGCATTCCAGTTCTGACTCATCTCACAGGAGTGTCCATTCGTGGATGATACACTCGAAGCTTCACTTCCAAGTTCAAGTGGGTTATCTTGAATACCATCACTGCGTTTCTCTCACACATCGTTTCTTATTTATGGTGTTAGGGTACCGCTGCTTGGGGGGAAGCATGCCTGAAAAAGATGTTGGAAGAGACGATGAGGATTGGGTCCCTTATTGCAAGAGACGCAAAATTGTGATGTGCGTGCTGTATCTTCAATCTATGTCCTTCGGCATCTCATGGTGTGTAGATTCTGTATAGTGGAAATAATTTGGATGTATATATATTCCGTTTGTTGACCCACTGCATGTCTCCGCGAATCAAGTCAGATGATAATGGTTCCACATAATCACATGGACCATATTACAAATTCCAGTCGGGCACAACCCTTTACTGGCTCATGCGCCACGCCAGGTGTTCCGATCGCTTGATGGAAACTTCTTACCGTTCCTGGACCAGATCATTCTGAGTAGAACCGCCACACGATTCTCTGCTTGGCCTACTATACATATCTCAACAGTGAAATTATTCAATGCCATACACCTTCATTGCAATCCGTACGGGCCAGAGTTTCCCTCCCTGACATGGTGGCGACCCGGATCTAGTCTCACTTGGGTCAAGACAAGGACCCCTCTAGTTTAGGGCGGCCTTGCCCACTGGGTTTGCGGCATAGCTATTCCAAGGTACGAGCTTTATCACCACGATGCAAGCG
Organism: Royoungia palumana; assembly: GCA_038089855.1. NCBI lineage: Eukaryota > Fungi > Basidiomycota > Agaricomycetes > Boletales > Boletaceae > Royoungia > Royoungia palumana. The sequence goes on from JBBPLQ010000105.1 coordinate 48,896, forward strand.
GAGTCGGGCAGGCCCATGTGGTTCCTTGCTCGGCAATCTGAATCTCACAACGGTGATTGGTTGGTCAATTACGCGCCGTCTTCTCGTGCGTGTTGAATACGCACAAGTAGGTACTGCCATTCGCTCGATCGTTTGCTTGCTAAGCGGATTGAACCAAGATAGCGCAAGAGTGATGGCAGCCATTCATCGAAGTCGCGTTCAGGTTACACGCTCAAGCCGCTTTAGGCGAGGTCCATATCGAAGTTCGAGTTTTCTTTCTCACTTGTGACTGCCGCAGCGGCAGCCTGATGATGGGCTCAGCCCGCTGAGCGCTATGTGAGTTTTCCCCCGGAGACTGGTCTGGTCTGTATCCAGTGCAAGTGATGCGATAACGCATTCTCTGTGACATGTGGCTTTGTTCCTGACCGGTTGACCTGGAAAGTAGCTCGGGGCAGGTACAACGCGAGAGGAATCCAAATGTGGAATACACAATTGCGTCCACAAACATGCTGCTAGTACACCATTTGAGTGTCCCGTCCGTCCCACGAGAACCACTCACTATAGTGTGCATACCCGCCGGGGACGAACCGAGTATCTCGATCAAAGCCAACGAATGCAGCAATCATGCATACCAAGCACTGAGTTGCTACTTCTGTAGGTGAGTCTACTAAGTCCGACTCGGCTCACCGCCGGAGCAACAATATAAACCTAGCATTGAACCCTTGGCGTTACGACAATTTTCGGTGCTAGTTCCGATCTGCGTCATATAAAGGGTGTTGGACCGACCGCATCGATGCACCGCACGTCAGATGTTGCATACCACACGCCACATATCCAGTTTACTTCCCCCTTTCACAAAGTGGGTCTACGATGCTGGTCGTGACCGACCTGTTTATACTCGGTGAGCCCAGTAGTTGCACATATCATACTACCTTGGACTGACCGTCCTACTCTAGACCTATGGTTGGCTCCGAGCTTATGATGCACAGGGGTTGGAATACCGCTGGGCGAGTAGTGACAAATACTCTGTTCCAACACGAATCTGATGGGATTCGGGACGACTAACAGAGTTAATGAAAGTTACTTCGGTATCGACTTTACTTCTTCGTTAGATCCAGAGGAGTTAAAGCGTCGTGCTCGCAACGCTCTCGATAAACTCCGGTGAGGATATCTCATCGCTACTCAATTGCTTCACGTGATAGGCTAACCCACATTTGTGTCTAGATTCATGTGTCCTCTCATCGCCTGCACTATAGAAGATGCAGAACTCCCGCGTTGGGTATACACCTCATCTACTGATCGCGGAGCTTGGCTCGATCTGGCCTTCGCCATCGAAGATCATGGAGCCTCACTCCACACAGATGAGTTTCTTAGTACCGTCAACACTAGGCGAGTCCCCTATCAAGATGAGAATGGCAATACCACCCTTTTCCGAGCATATCTGCTTACAACATCGAAGGGGGCATATGGTCTTTACTTCCACACTACCCACGCCGTCATGGACGCCGGTCCGGCACTCCATGCATTGAACTCGATGTGTGAATGGATCTGTGGCAGAGACATAGACGTCAAGATCATACCTTCGGAGGAGTGGAAGAACCTTCCGGCCGATCCGATCACCGCTACGGGTGGCCCAGCAAAAGAATGGGAGACGTCTGGAAAGAAACTGCTGCAGGAAGTCATAGACCAAAGAGCCCGGACCACGGTATGTACGTCCATATTTCCTCCGCTTCGCTGAGTAAAGGGATGGATATTCCAGCCTCTTCTTGTTCTACCTCGTCCATCTTGCCCTCCGAACGAAGTAGACATGTCCCTCCCACCTTTGCGCTTTACTATGACACTGTCGGAGGCACAAACGGCTGCGATTGTCGCACAAGCGAAAAAGTTAAACATTTCGGTTACAGCGCTATTCTATGCCGCGAACTGTTTGGCACACGTCATGATGAACCCTGTGCCTCCGGGAACTGAAGCTGATTATCCATGTCCCATGTCAGCGTAAGTATTTGTGCCAAATCTTTTACGTGAAGCTCATCTCTGGCTCTGGTTCACGATTATCACACGGTTCTCAATGTTTTTAGTGTTGCCCTCGAACGTTATATGAAGCCGCCCTTTTATCCGAAGACACACTTTGTGTCATCGTTCAGTTTTATGCCGCTTCGCTTCTCCGTAGCTCCGTCGTTGAAGGAGCGCACCGAAAAAGCAAGACTCCTGGCGTTAGCACGAGACCTGCAAGAACGTATTGACAGATATGTGGCTCATCCTTGTTTCCCTCAACTGTCGTCCGTTCTCGCCACCATGTCGCAAGGTCAACAACATTCTGTCAGGACTGCTGCGAACCCGTGGATGTGTGGAATGAATAACCTGGGCATGGTGGAGAGCAGAATGGCGACGAATTACGGGGAAATCACTATCGAGGATATTCGTTTTGCACTCCGAGTGCGAACAGTCATGTAAGGCTCCACAGCTGGCGATCTTTACGTCCGCGCTGACTTGTCTTTTTTTTTCCTCCCTTGCAGGCCTGTTCACGTATGGACGATGCATTCCAAGTTCCACTTTTGTGCTCAGGTGATTGGTGTTGCAGCGCGTCTCTCTTACGTAGATCGTTCTGACTCGTTCGTGTTGCCAGGGTTCCGCTGCGTGGGGAGAGGAATGTATGAAAAAAGTGTTGGAGGAGACGGTGAGGATTGCGTCCCTTATTGCAAGAGACACGAAACTGTGATGGTTCCCAAACACGCCTATTCTCTAGGATCCGATATGGACGGTATACCAGTCGAAAGTATTTATTCAATGTGGTACTACTCATAATAATATATTCTCGATGGTTTCATGTGTCGGGTTTCGTCTATGTCGTCCAATACAATCGACCAGGTCAACATGTATCATATGCAATAGTACGTAATTTGGCGAGACTACAATTCACGAGTCTGAGTGTAGTAGGCAAACTGAAAAACGTAAGAAGGAAGACTGATATAATACTGCATGTGAGTGGGAAGTGAAATAGAAATCCGGGAATAGTCTTTGGATCATTAGTACCAAGTGGTAGGAAGAACTTTGAAACTTGAAAAATTGTTGCATATGCAGCTCCGTACGTTGAACAACTCGAAAGCTGAGGTTGGTCTACACGAAAGATCTGCTTCTGTCCGTCCCGGCTTTATTGGAGAACCTCGAGGGCCAAGCACAGTTCAGACGGTCTAGCGAGCAAAATGGTACGTGGAATGCAGGAGGTAATAAGGGCAAAGGGGAATTGAAAGTTTAAGGTAGGTATGATACTGTATTTGTAGATTTAGTGTCAAATGGTTACTGATTCCAGGTGGCACGTGAAGTGGTGGGTTTTGTATTGCCGTCAACTCGTCTCCGATAATGCACTTGGGCTGCATCCACTTATCAGAGCCTCACCGTGAGCGGGCATCTGCATACATAGACAACTTGCATGACAAACTGGGTGTACAAAAAATCGGCCATTACCGATGGATGACGAGTGTCCAGTAGAAATGATAGGCTGTGGTCGTAGTAATCAATCACGACAAAGGCGAGGTATGGATAACCCCCGTGACCAACCCTCGGGACGTGAATTGTCATACCTTCCCCTTCCACGCTCGCCACAGATACATCGACGCACCAAAGGCCAAAGCGGCACATAACGCACTCACCTGGAACGTCAACGACCAACATGCCGGCCCCAGACACACGCCGTTGTGGTGCGAGTCGGCGTCAGGGACATGCGCGGCGGAGACGAAGGCGTAAAGATACGAAAATGCGGGGGTGCCAAGGAAAGGGGCGTAGGTAATGATGCCGTAGTTGCGCCCGAGATTGGAGAGGCCCCAGATAGAAGAGACAAGAGACGGGCTGTGAGAAATGGGGAAGTCATCAGTCGGTAACTTGACTTATCATGTAGTGCAGACACGAGAAGGATGCGGGAAAAAGAGATTAGGAACGTACAGGATAGTGAACGCGCATCCATAAGCAAGACCGGCACCAATGCTAACGACACCATGTGGTCAGATTCGGTCGTCGAATGTCGATGAAAATGAGGATGGCGCACCTCAATGCCCATATACCTTCTTGTTCCTTGACACCCACAACCATCCAGGCGTAAGTGCAAACAAGCGTAGCCGTGGAAAACGCGAGGAATGCAATCCTACTTATGCGATGCTGTCTGAGGAAGCCACGGCTACCGTCTATGATACGAGAGGGCACTGGCGAGACGACGTCCGCGAGAGGCCCGACTAAGAGCCGTGAGAGCGTATTTGCGACGGAGAGTGCTCGGACTTGTGTGGCCGTCATGATAGTGGTGGAAGGGTTGGTTCTGAAAGAGTGAATGATAGGGGGTCTAGCATCTGGAAGGGAGAGAACGATAGTGCCAATGTTGGAGATGATCATTTCGCACTGTGCAATGCATCAGTGAAGACGTTTACAAAGGCTAGGCTGGCATGTCCAGGCGAAGGATAACTTACAGATCCGAGGACGACAAATACAATAAACACAAGGGCCCAAAAGTTGCGGTCCGACAGGAGGTCGAGAGCGCCGTCTCGGGATCCTGAACTTTCGTTGGAGACTGGAACCACATCAACTTGAACTTGGTTAGGTTCATCGTCGTTCCTGTCAGTCTTGTTCAAAAGTAACGTGGTACGTTCATTCGGTACTTCCGGATCACTTGATGTTGGTTTAGGTTCATCGTCGGAGGCAGGGGGGATGATATGCATCGTAAAGCCACCAATGAAGTGTACACACCCGCACAGTATGGCGAGAAACCGTAGAAAGTTGGTCACATCGATTTCACCATCGGGAGACGAGAAGAATCGTGAGGCAAGTATGGAAAGGAATGTGGGAGAGAGCCCAAAAAGGGCCATTCCCGCTCCAGCTGCTATCCCGATATAGTTAGGGAAATTCTTGGACGCTGCAAAGACGGACGAGAAGTAACTGGATGGAGTGCCGGTATTAGCGCACATAAATATGAAAGTAGTTGGTGCGTACGAGAAGACGGTACCTAATGCACCGATAAAAAAGAAGATGACGAGATTATGGAATGTAGAGGTGGAGGGTTCGGTGATAATGTCCGGGGCGGTGGATATCTCGTTCGCGAAAAGACCGAAGCCGGTCACGAAGAGGCAAGCAGAAATCAATGAGCACGCCCAGGCGCCATAATAATCGAGAATCTTGCCAACGATAGCTGCGAAGGGATATTGACCCATCATACCCCTGTGTGAGTGATCAGCAAACAGGAATGCAGTGATGAATATACGGGTGACGCACGCGAGGGCTATAGTTGTCAACTGCGGTTGTGTGAGCTTCAAGTGTGTCACCAACGCTGGTGATATGATCGGAAAGCAGAATACGCCTCCGGCACATATTCTAGTGGACAATGAAAATCAGTGACGATCCGCTTTGACTAGCTGGAGTGGACAAACGCATTGGCGCCCACGGAAAAGCACAAAAGTGCGAGCCTTATCCGGCGAAGATAGGGTCGAGTTGAGCGTTGTCGGACTGTGATAGACATGTTAACGAAACTCTATATATGGTCTATCATGCGTTCAAGTCGAGGAGTAGTAGACGGCGGTGGGAGTCGACCCGAATTGCTGGCAGTTCTGCCACAACCTGGTGCTATGTCAGTGTGGGGAATTCGGCCCACTAGCGGCTAGGCCGAACTTGGTCCGAAAATGTACTTTTCTCTGATCTTTGTGCACAAGCTCAACGCCAAACGAGGTTCGAAAATCAATCCTACAGTGTCCATGTCTTGCAAAGTGGCTGGCCTTGCAAAGCCAACACATATTTTCAGGGGCTAATTAACCTAATTCAGAACGTTGTGGTCGAATAGAGAACAAAAGACGATTCGTTTCAATTGTCCACAGAGGATACATAACGTACCTCTAATGGCCCACTCATCTCCCTTTTCCCTTCTATTTAAGCCCGTCGCTCGACGCGATTTCTGGTTATTTTGCTCGTGATCTCTGTGAGATCTTCTTGGTCGACAGCTCTTTAACATATAAGCTATTGGCACTATGGAATCATTTCCGTCCTTTTTGAAAGTCCGTGCAGTCACTTTCAGTGAGTACATGTCATGGTATTTGTTTCTCAGCGAGCTGACGGCCTTCATAGCATGCATAATGTCGTTCAGTTTTCTGTGGCTCGTCTTGCTATGTGTTGAAGTTTTCGCCCGATGGACAGTGTCCGATCAAATTAGTCGTACGTGGCTGACTAGGCCAGTACCCTATTTCTAACATGCACCTAGATTCATTAATGATTCTGTTCATCTTAACGAACGCAATCACTATTATCCTGTTACCAGTCTTGTATATTACTTTTCTGCAGACTCGCCCAGTTGCTGACGATGTGTCCAGGATCCTTGTTCACTTTCGTATTTG
>JBBPLQ010000106.1:0-54744 GCA_038089855.1 Royoungia palumana
GGCTGAGAGACCGCTTGCATTCGCCAACTTCACAGTAACTTCTTTTTGTTTGATAATTTTGGAGACTTGCAAAGCCTTTGGATAAAGGTCGAAATGCGGATAAACAGCAGGATCTGAGTGGTGGTTTGATGTAAATGAATCATGATTGAGGCAGGTGACCACACTCACAAATAACAAGGTTCGGATAAGTTATCAGGGTATTTGGTGTATCCGATGGACTCGAAACCTTGACTTCTATACTCTTCATGATCGTGGGGTATATGTCGAAATGGGGGTAAACAGCAGGATCTACCATAGCTCGTCAGCATTTGCGGGATCATCAGTCGAGAGCCTCATACAGATCACTAAACTAGGGTAATGCATTGTGAAGTTGCTCGACTTTCTGAGCATCTCGGAGACCGTCCGTATGCTACGTTCCTCGACAGTAACCGCAGGATAAATTTCCAGGTGTGGGTAAACAGTCGGGTCTTATGTGGGTGAGCCTTCATCAGCTCAAAACTGGGCTAGCTCAGAACTCACAAATGTCAATATTGGGATAGTCCGATACCAGCCCTCCTGCTCCGCGAAGTTGGATAGTGGCAATTGAACCCAACCTGACCACCGAGTACGGGTAGACCTTTCGCCACGTCGCCGCCCTTTGCCAACCGAATGAAGTCCCCCATACAGATCGAGGAGGCGACCCGATGCCGAAGTTATTCGATGCGGAGGCCACTACTGGGTCTAAAAGCCTCAAGGATTGGTCATACTACCTTCCAAAAGAATAGTTACGTACAGATCACCATGTCGGGATACACAGACACGCCGCCTTGAAGTTGGACCCGGACTGCGGGCCTCGCCTGGCTGATTGAATACGGGTAGACTTTGTTCCATGTCGTCGCAGAGCGCCAACCGTAGGAGTTCCCCCAGACTGCGTTGCGTCTCGGAGCTATAGTATCCCCGACTACTCGTTCTCCCGTGTCAGGCGAAGGTAAGGGAGTTGGAGTTGAAACAACCGAGTGCCATTCATCATCACCCGGACCCCAGTTTGTCGCGATTGCCGGCGTAATCGGAACGGATCCGTTTACATGAACAAGGGAGGGGCCAAGCCGAGGAGATACGAACTGTGATTCTGGAGCAGGGCTACGTGGTCCGGCAGATGTAGGTGACCAAACACACGTCTCGTGTGCTTGTTGAAAGTTGCGCTCCATCGCGTACGCATCCATGGTCGTTGGACCTACGGGTATCCCAACGTCTGGGACTGGCTGGTAGGTCTCTGTCATTGAGATTGAGTACAACTCGGTGCTTTCCCTCCACGAATTGACGCGAAGCTCCAAGTCACTTTTCGGAAGTCGAGGAATGGCTGACTGGGGAACTGGCGACAAGGATGGAGTTTCATGGGTTGGAGGGGACTCGGGGTGATCGGGACGACTTTGTGATTTAGGAGGTGGGTGAACGCCGAGCGATTCGAGTCGGTCCACAAGAGAAAGTTTCTTGGGGACATGTCGAAGTGTTGCCGGTTGTGAATTGGTGACGAGAGTCTGCGAGCGAGTGGAAGTGTCCCACCGGTCCTCGACTTGTTCATCTACACCTCTGGGCTGGCTCTCTCCGCGCCAATGAGCTCCCAAAGATATCTGAGAAGTTTCCAGGGACGGATATATTGGGTCCGGGTCCCGTAAGGTCCCGGAAACCCACGCGTCGAACCATCGGGCCTTGTTCAGGTCAATGTCGAATTCGATGCTCCCGCCTATCGGCAACTGTTGGGTTGAAGAAGGTGCGCGATTTTCGAACAAATGGCCAAAGAGATATTGCCAGGAATCGTCGGAGATACGAGGGGTCATGGTGATGCCATTCTCGTAGATATGAAGGTAAAGGCAAAGTCCGACGGTGCTCGGAAAGTTGTATTCGCGAGCGATCGCGTTCAATTGTCCAAACATCTGGAGAAAAACGTTTTTGAGTCTTGAGAGGATGCACAAGAGTCAAGGACGCACTGATGGAAACAAGGGCAAGAGGATGCCTTGAGAAAGTCTGTGACGGGGGCCCATTGACAGCACGTTGCCAAGCTGACCATGATTGAGAGGAAAATCGGGTGGTGGTATGACCACGACGAGGTTCCTCGGGCCGCGCGAATAGCCGCCTGTACGATCGCGAAGATCCCGACTCGGAGCGGCTGAGTGTTGGTACGAAAGGGCGGACGTCCTGCGAGGGAGGAGTCGCGTACGTTCGAGCCCGACGTTCTGGCAGTGACCAGCAGCCAGGGCCGTGTCAAAGTCTGCTGCGCCTGGATGGCCAGACAGGGACAAGGGAGGAATGTGAGACGAATCGTGCGCGTCAGTGTCCAGAGGACCAGGAGGTAGATGCCGAACGTGATGGCTGCCCAAAGCCGACATGTCTCAACCGGACGAGGGCGATTGCTCTGGAAGAGTGAATGGACAGAGCAAGAGAGAGACGCACGATCATGATAGATATACTGGGCCCGCCCGGGAAGTAACACGAGGCTATGAGACGGTGGTTCTCAGCGGTGACTGATGGCGATTGGACGGCGAACAAATCACCAGGGCGACCGAGTCCTGACCGAGTCTGACCGCTGATGCATCGCCGGGGGGGCAGTGGGAGGATACACACACCGAATGTATTTACGGCGTCGGTGGCACGCGGTCGACTTATTTGGTAGCAGTCCAAGATTACCCCGACCACGACGATGGAAGCAAAGCTCGCACACCTCGCGACCCTCGCCCAAAAGGACAAAACACCCGCCTATCTCGCCCTTCTCTCTGAAACCCTCTCCAGACACGACCCTTCCGCCGATCTCCACGTTCTCGTCGACGTCCTCGCCAACCCAGACGTCGTCGGCCTTGTCACAGGCAGACAGGTCATCTCCGAGCTCGTCAAGAACATCGGCGCAGGTGCCATCTCAGACCACGATGTTCGCAAGCGCGTCGTCGAAGACGCCCTCGCGACCCTCCAGCCTCGGATCGCCAGCTACGAGGAACAGGTACCCCCTAACCCCTCTCACCCAAACCCATCTCACGGGTGATCAGGTAAACTCGCTCCGATTCCAGCTCGCCGATCTCCTGGAGACAGAAGAGGAATGGACCGAGGCAGCGCGCGTCCTCATGGGTGTCTCTCTCGACTCTGGTTCACGGTGCGCTCGACAGCCCCCTTGTCGTTTCCGTCGCGTGCTGATCCACCAGCCAGTTCTCTTCCCGACGAAGACAAGTTCCGCGTCTACGTCCGCATCATCCGCCTCCTCTTGGAAGACGAAGACTCTGTCCAAGCCGAGACCTACTACAATCGCGCAGCCTCCCTTTCAAACTCGACCTCCGACAAAGAAATCCAACTTCAATTCAAACTATGCCAAGCCCGCATCAGTGATTACGCGCGCAAGTTCCTCGAAGCAGCCATGCGCTACCACGAATTGTCATGGGTGGCCGAGATCGACGAAGAGGAGCGGAAGCAGATCCTGTAAGTAAACGTCCTAGGAATAGTTTCGATCCCTGAGCACATTCCAGATCGCACGCCGTCACTTGTGCCGTTCTCGCTCCCGCAGGTCCCAATCGCTCCCGCGTACTCGCCTCCTTGTATCGTGACGAACGATCTGCCGAACTCCCCACGTACAACATTCTCTCAAAAATGTTCCTCGATCGTATCCTACGTCCAGCCGAAGTCAAGAGTTTTGAAGATTCCCTTCGACCTCACCAACTGGCTAAAATATCTATCTCCAGCAACGATAGACTCGCGTCCACCGTCGACGAAGACGATCTTGTGGATCAATCCACAAGTACCCGAAAGGGGCCTTCAACCGTACTTGATCGTGCCGTCATGGAACATAATGTCTTGGCCAGCTCCAAGATTTACAACAACATTACGTTCCGTGGTTTAGGCGCCCTCCTTGACTTGGCTCCTAGCGCTGCTGAGACGATGGCACGGAAGATGATTGAGCAAGGGCGATTGAAGGGTTCCATCGATCAAGTGGATAAGCTCATTTGGTTCGAAGGGGGCAAAGAAGAAGATGATGCCCAGGGCAAGGCTGGCGGTCTGGGTGATGTCGAACAAACCAGCGAAGCAACGGGCGCACCCTTCACGAAACGTTGGGATATGCAGATACGAACCACAGCAGCAAACGTACTCCCTTGTCGCCTTTCTTGTCCTCATACCTGTGCTGATCCCCGGATAGGTCGAAAGCATCGTACAACACCTTGCGATCCAGGGTCTTATTCAAGCCCCCGCATGAGAGTTGTGAATCACCACTTGGTGATACATACATTCCGTGCACCAAGGGGATTATTAAACAAGCTGTGGTTGCATACTACCTTCCAATTTACGTCGTTTCTTGGCGCGTTCCCGTTTAGTCTCCAACTCGTGCCACTCGCCCTCGAGCGTCGATAAACTAGACGTTGTCGTTAGCCAATGCGAGCACTTAAGCCTCGAACATCATACCCGACGGGGAGCTCAGCCGGTGGTAACTCATCCTTGAAATATGGCGCTTCAAGAGCCTGCGCGGCAGTGACCCGCTTCGTAGGATCGTATGTCAATAGTTGCTCCGCCAGATCAAGTGCTGCAGGAGACAGCCATCTAAATACTAGGTCAATTTCGAAAAAGACGAGATGCACAATAAAGTTGACCTTTGAAACAGTTCTCTGAAATGATCTGGCAATACTTCCTTCGGTTTCACCAACTCATACCAAGGTAGCTCCGTGATACCAGGCCATCGTTCTGGCGTCGGAGTGCCAAAGATGCGATAAATGACTTCGAGTTGGTGAATCTCATCGTTTCCCTGAAATATGGGTTTCTTTGTAAACAGCTCGAGCATGATGCAACTAGGAAAGCACATCGATCAGCTCTTAGATTCGTTCGATGAGCGAGCTAGTGTGAACTCACCCAGCGCTCCACATATCCACCTCCGACCCGTATACCGTCGCACCAAAAAGAAGTTCAGGTGGCCTGTACCAAAGCGTGATCACCCGGTTGGTATAGTCTATACGTCGCCGCTTCTGATAGAACCGCGCGAGCCCAAAGTCAGCTAGCTTGAGTTCACCCCTATTATTGATCAGAATGTTCGATCCCTTGACGTCCCTGTGTATCACCCCCTTGTGATGCAAGTATGCAAGGCCAGCGAGCATTTGGTTGCAAAGCGATTTGAGATTAGCTTCCGAAAAGGAAAATTGCGTTTGAGAAAGGACCCCAGTAAGATCGTGGTCCATATACTCAAACACCATGAACACCGAACCTAAGTATACGTCAGTGAAGCGGTGACGATCGTTGGTAATCAAGCTTACCGTTGGACACCATCATTTCATAAAGACGAACTATATTTTGATGCCTCAGCGATTGGAGAAGTTTGATCTCCCGCATGGCAGTAACAGGGAAACCGTCCTTTTCCGCTTCCATACGTATTCGTTTCAGTGCAACGTGGACACTGGTGATCGTATTCCGGGCTTTGTAAACCTTTCCAAACGTGCCCTCACCAACTTGGCTGACGATTGCGTACAGTTCCTTTCGAGAAGTTATGCTTGGGGACGACGATCGTGTAACCACGTCAATTTCGGGCTCGGATGGTCGGGGTTGTGGTGCAGGGGTAACAAGGTCACCATTAACCTTTGGAGACATGGATTCCTTCGAGCCGTCTTGAACACACGGCGAGGGTGGTCCGGGTTCGGGAATGATCTCAACCGCAACAGGGATAGCTTCACGTGGAGGCGGAAATGGAGGGTGGACATAGGGTTTCCCTATGACCTGCTGGGAATATTCGTCCTTATCAGTCGCAACGTCGTCGTACACGCGCTTCGTTGGAACTCCAGGGCGCGCAGGGAGCTCGTGGCGTTGAGGCCCATGATGTTCTTGATCGTCGCGGGGGAAGAACATCTTGACTGATGAACTAGCAAGCACTATGGGTTTAAAGCCGGCAGATTTCGAGGTCATAGTTCTAGCGGGGGAATCAGAATCACGTCGCTGCTGCGTCGTCGAGGTCGTGAGAGTTGTCTCTGGGTGCTGATGGTCCAACGGGGGCACAATGGAGGGAGGAGGCATACGTTCAACAGATTGGCGTGTTGGCCCCGGGGAACTGGAAGGAACAGCCTGCAGGTGCGAGTTCAAGACTTGACCGAAACCATTCAAAGAACATACCGCGTGACCGTTAGCATCAACCTTGTCATCCCTTGCCGGCTCACTCTCTTGACCGTGAACAAGGTTGGAGTGTTGCTGGAGGGTGGTCTTCGAGATAGAGAGGGAGATCTCCCTGATTGAAGTCGCGGGTGGTAACCGATGTTTCGCTCTTGGTCGGTCAGTAGGACTTCGACTTGAACTCCGGCTCCGACTGTAACTTCTTGATGAAACGGAGGAAACGCTCCTTCCACGTGAAGGTCCCCGACTTATGTAGCTCCGATGAGATGAAGGCGGTGATTTTGACCTGTTCGCCCTTCTTGGAGGAGTATGGCTACGATGCCGTACAGGGCTAGAGTGACGGGCATCTGGCTGCGGGGAGAACGACCTTGACCGCGAGCGACCTCTTGACGACGGTCGACTATACACGGACTCGGGGGTTCGCGAACGTGACCGCGAAGGGGAAGAGCCTCGCTTGACAGGAGGCTTCGGAGGTAGAGGATGAAATTCTCTTCTTTGCCAACTGAGTAAACTGCGTGAGTACGAAAAGGCAGAGAAATGGAGAGGCATACTTGTTTAATGTATCATTGTCGTTGCGCCGGTCGCGATCCCACCGCCGGTCCTGATCCCGGTCCTTGTCACCTCGCTGCCGCTGTCGATTCTGATGATACTGCTTTTTCCCTCTCATTTTCCCCGAACCACCACGGCCACGTTGGTTGCGATACGGTTGATCTCCACGACTATGCCAACCAGGTCCAGGCTCCCAAGCGCGTTCCTCTTTTGTGAGGGACCCATCTTCCTGACTATCTGGAGGTCGTCGGTTCTGGTGACGGTCCCGTTTCCGTGTTTCCCACCCATTGTCACTTTGCCACCGGCGGTTTCCTTGGGGGCGAGATCCCCCGTGTCGAGTGTTGTCCCAGCCTTTGCCGCGATCCTCGTCTACGTCGCTTCTTCTCCACTCAGAAGGTGGAGAGACCCACTGAGCACCATCTTCGTGGCTGTCCAACGAGCCCCAACCTTGTGGTTCGTTGCGGTGAGCAACCGAGTGACTCGGGGCAAACTCCCTCGACGTGCGGTCTCTGGCACCTCCTTGAAAGTCGTTTTCATGCGAAAACCGAGACTTTCGCTGGTCACCGTCTCTGGAATCGGCGACGTCATGACTATCTCTACTACTCCGATGGTGACCATCCGAAGTATGCGAGTGAAAATGGTCCTGTGGGTCAGAAGGGCCGTCTTTGTTCATAGTGTACGTCGTAGTCGACCTAGATGTCGATGGAAAGTAGGTGTCTGTATGCTGTTGGTATGCTTGTGGCCGAGAACGCCCGTAAGCGTCCGTCTGTATATCGTCCGTTCGTGAGACTGCTGTTTGCACCAATGCGGTGTCGTCGTCGTTGATGACATTTTTGCCACGCTTACGCTTGGATCTGTTTTGAGAGGAGTGCATAAGCAAGTAGATGTGGTGTACCCGACTGCGAGCTGGTGGCAAATGGGGTGGAACGAATAGTCAGGCAAAAAAGTTGTGGACCAGGCCAAAAAGGGTCCCCCTTGTGGTCGAGGATGCAAAGATGGAGCAGCACCGCAGCAAACAGCAAACAAAGGCTTAAAACGCAGACACTTTTGGCGAGAGAGCGGCCGAGAGCGACAGAATACAACGAAAAGAGGAGATGATCAGCAAGGCTTTCGCGAAACACGACAGGACTTACATAACGACGAGTGGTGAAGTTCAGCAAAGATTTGCAAGCATACCAGCACTCAGATTCAACGTTTCTATGTGGCGAGCAACGATAGCCTGGTCTTGTCTTGATTATATGCCGTGGTGTGGAGGCCAGCGACCTTTCACGTGGGTGGCGGGTGTCAAAGCAGACAAACGCCAAAACACACTCGGATGGCTTCACAACATCAAACCGGATCCTGGCGGGTAGACATCGCCCACCCCGGAGAAACGAAACTAACTGCGTCAAAATGGCGGTTGTTGGGTGACCGAAGGAGTGTGAGCCCGTAACATTCATCATAAGAAATTCTCAGCCGCTTGTTCTTGACCTTGATGATGAGTGCGAGTGGCGCAGAAATGCTGAACACACATGTCCTCGGTTTGTCGCCGCAAGGACAAACCCGCTACTAATGACACTCCTACCTATGCAGAAAAAGAGCATATCGCATGTCCGAACGAACCCGTATCATACACTACCCTCCTGTTTCATTGATTTACACAATTTGTTAGCCGAGACTCTGAATCATCCGTAGTGGTCCCATCGCGGAGTATCTCCAATGCACCTTGGTGTTGCAACAAGAGACGAGCAAATTGTAAATTTGCAGAGTGGTTGAGGCCTCTCTTTGATGCATGATCATTTCGCCTGATGATCGATGTGGCATCTCGATATCTCGAATGCCTCGCTGGCCCGGGCCCTCGCGCGGGGGCGAACAACTGGTAAGGTCTCAATACGGTGGTTGTGGTAGAGCCAAGACGACATCACCTTGATCGTTGTATCAATACCACTGACTGCTACAAGCGGAAACGTTGGATGTCCCTCGATAACATTGACAACATGGTCGTCTCCTTCCAAAATGTCGACAAGTTTGCCAGACGATTTCTTCCATATGAAAATGTTGCCGTCATCCGAACCAGAGGTGACAAATTCGTCACAAGGGCCCAAATAGTTCACTAGGATAATGGTCGGTCAGCATCCGGGATACCTTGGCGAAAGTACTCGCCATCTTTGACTGTCTCAACATTGCAGTGCCCAGAGAAGCGCATGCGCGGGTAAATCACGGGTGTGTCAGGGTACACATCAGAAGTCGCGGTACTCCTGTCGTCCTCGCTCTCAGGCTCGTCTGTTTGCATGTCACCGTCTTCGCTGTCATCGTGGAGATCTTCGACATCCATTTCTCCATCTTCTCCATCTCCAAGGTTATCGAGGACCTCTTGCACTATTTCTGAGACGCTGCGGTCGTCATCGTATGTGTTTGAAAACCGTTCAGACACCTCTGGCTTCTCCCCATCTGAATTTGACGGCAGAATGCACGATCTCATGTCGGCTGGGCTTCTACCTGGCTCATCCCGCGTAGAATAGAGGTACACAGAATCTGAGTTGAATGCTAGTGCGAGTTCAGCACGATAGTCCCGCAAGTGGATCACGCGAAGCACTCACACAAAAGAAGCTACCAGCGTAGCATATAAGCATCAACTTTGTTTTCTGTTATCGACGACGCACCTCGTGTCCATTCCAAGCCGACATCCGCGCGCCGGTGATGTGTTCATATCCCTTCGCCTCTCCTGGTGCCCGGGAATGTCGAGAGAAACGCCGAACACATGTCGTCGCGTCGTCGGCACTAGGTAACATCCCCCACTCCTCCTGTAGTTGACGGCATATGTGTCGTCGGTCGAAGAGATGAGCCTCGAGAACATGTCTCTTAGCCTCGTTGATACGTAGTACAGCAATGGTACTCACGAAAGGCGATTCACCGCCTACAACAAATTGATAAGGTGTCAGTGGGGAGAGCGCAATCGTCGAAAGTTCGTGTGGCAGTTTAACGAGCGGAGGGGGACAAGTATTCTCGCCACACGTGTGCGGCGTCCGCAGGTCATGTTGACGGACTTGCCCATCCTAGTTACCAGACGTGACTTTGTGGCGATGAGACCAATCAACTATAGGTACAGACCTCAGCTACCGTCAAGAAGAAATCGGGACTGTCTTCTGTGATGATGCGTTTTGTTCTCCTCGAGTGACAGCGCAGAACGCGGATGCACGCTTGTCTGGTGGAGTAGCTCATTTCGCTCCCGGAGGGCGAGCGGCCGACTGACTCGCCAATGTCAAATACGCGAACTTGTTTGTCACCCGCAACAGTTGCGCTGAGGAATGTTGAATAGCATACCGACGAAAATGATGAAATATTTACATCCTTGTGGATGAGGGCAGCATCTGTGCGTTAAACACATTCGCACTGTGACCCGTGTCAATCACGGTCTGGCAGGCGAAAGGATATTCGTTTCGGGTGTCCAAGGAATGATCCATCCGCCAGACACGTAGCCTTATGCGTGAACGATACTGTGAACGAGTGGATAACGCTCAATAAGTTCCTGGGACTGACTGTTGATCATCTCCGCTACTGATGAGAAGTTCTCCACCCAGCGACCAGCTCAGGGCATTCACACATCTGTTTGTAAAGTGGTCGACATCACGAAGGCGATCCAGAGGCTGACACTCACCCGGTGTGACCATTCTCGTCGCTGCCAAGGACGTTCACTCTATCCAGACGCCGAGCCCACGCATTGCTGGCCATTCGTCGTTTCCAGACTTGTAGTCTTGCCGTAGATGGGACGATTTCATACGGAGTAGCAGGCAGCGTGGACTGGTGAAAGGTCAAGAGTTCATCCGCGTTCATGATATTGACAACCTCCAGTACTTAGAATATAACAATACTGTAAAGCCTGGGCATTGGTGATGAGGCGAAAGTAGATACATACCAATTCCGCTGCGGGGCACGTACGCGGTATGAATCCTTACTAAGTGTCTGATATTGCAAAATCCGTAGATGGCTTGGGAGGTCACATATATAACGAGTCCGAGTAACCAAAAGTACAGATGACGGGAACAGATATCGGGGTGCCCTCATGAAGTAACCGCTCTCCGTTGAATCCAACATATCAAGTAGCAAGCAAGAATATGACGGGGCGAGGAGACGCTCATGCGGCTGTGGCGAAACCGACGGCATTTCTCCCAAGGTCGTACACCGTGAAGTAGCGCCTGAGGAAGACGTCACCTGAATAAAGTTAGCACGAGTATTCACACATTCGTGAAAATTTACCAATAATCCAGAGTGAACCACCAGGCAAGTTGATGTCCATGCCGGTAAAGGCGGAGATGCACGAGCCTTGAACATTGAGAATGTAATCACTACCCTTCAAGGGGTACGCCTTGCCATTGAAGTAGAACGACAGGTCTGGTAAAGAGGGAACCTTGGCACAATCGACGGTATATTGGCCAGTCCACGAGCGTTTGGCACCGATTTGCGTGTTTAGCATCTCCGCAATATCGGTAGGGAGAGCGATCAGGGAGGTGCCTAAGAAATGAGTATTGTTTACAAAACGAAATAATGGATTGAGCCTACCTGTATCAATAGCAGCGCCAGTGTTTTCGAGTTCGAGTTCATCGTCTCCAAAGGAAACTTTTTCGAGCTCCACTTCCCAGTAGGCCTTACGGCGAACAGGAGCATAAGTGATCTTGCCGGTGTAGGCATTCGAGTCGATTCCACCGAATACAGCTTCACCGCCATCCTCCTCTGAAGAGCCGAGACGGAACGAGAACACAGGTTCGTCGATGAGACCTTGATTGATCATGTTGTAAAAGGGTGGGACAATGCCGTTCACCGAGATGGTGTCATATCCAAGACCCAAGATCCCATCAAACCTTGGAAAGGTCAGGGGCGAGGTGGCGCGACAGATAAATTAAACATACTTTCCAAAGGCAAAGGTAAGTCCGGGCTCTTTGGTAGCTTCGGCGAAATCTTGACGAGAGATAACAAGGTCGCCAATGGTCAGCTTGTCCTGTGAGACAAATCCCTCCATCGAACCGGTGCCATATTGGATAGAGAAGTCAGAACCATTGGGCCTGTGCGATGATGACCCCTCGGAGTCATACTTCGCGTGGAGGAAGCATGCAATGGAGTTGCACTGGACACTAGGTACCCAAAGGTTACTGGAGCTGAAGATGGAAGTGAGAAAAGGGGAAAACAAGAACTGGAGAGATACGTACCCGGTATCAAGAATGACCTTGAAGGACTGGGGGGGCGTGCCAAGGCTGATCTCGGTGAAGTACTGCGCGTTCATAAAGTCTGGGAGCGGGCGTGAGTGCGATATATAAGACAACAAGGCAGCACACACTGGTGAGAGGAACGCCATGGCCACCGTTGAGCAAGTCCTCCTGAGTCCAGAAAAGATCGTCTCCCTTTGGACTGGGTTGTACATTACGACCAGCACCGCCTGCGCCGAAGAGGGGGAACTGTTGGGGAGAGCCGTACTTCTGGGCGAGGTAGGTAGTCTCTAGAGCATGGCCCGGTGCACTAGCGGGCAGCTTGTGGAGCTTTAGTTTGTGTACGCCAGCGGAGGCGAAGGGGAGGAGGAGCAGGGTGGCGAACGCGGGGAGAAACATGGCGGGCTGAGCGACAATCCAGCACGGCGGGGCTTTAACGACCGATGGATGTCTGATCCGGGGAATCCCGGATTCACGCGGGGTCCGCGCTGAAGCCAGTCTGGTCGGCGACGACGACGACGACGACGACGATGGCTGACCAGCTCTCCACCATCGAGAATCTCATTCTGGCGCAGGCCGTCTACGAGCACGGCGCGGATGCATGGCAGACCGTGTCAGCCCTGCTCACAAACCATCCTGCACTCGCCCGTCCGCAGTCGTTCTTCACGCCCCAAGTTCGCACCCGTTTTCATGCCAGCCGTAGTTTACTTAGTGTACCATCCAGTCCTGTCACGAAATCTATGTTCGTCTCATGAACGAGGCTTCGCTCGAATGGTGAGATCCCTCTTCTGTCTCGTCCGACAACGCTCATCTGCCCATTCGTCAGCTCAGACGCGAACAATGCTCCCCACGGTAGACTTGTCCTCTTCACAGTGATAGCCCCTCACTCCCGTCCACAGCCCCCCTCAATCTGTCCCTCGCACAGCGCCACTACTCGGCCCGTCTTCTCCATCTCCGCGACTTGATCGCCGCAGAGGAGCGCAAGTTCAAGTACACCACATCTTCACCCTTGCTTTCACACCTGTTTAAATGCTGCGCACAGGTCTCTCGTGGCGGAAATCGACGAAATACGCAGCGGTGCCCGGGACCATAAAATTAGGGTCGAACTCGCCACCAACGCCAATGATGCGGTGATCTCTCAGTCTCCCGAAGAACCTAACGTGGTCGTGGTAAGCTGCAACGCATTCCGGATGTCGTCAACATTCAAATACCAGCCGCAGCAAACCACGACAGACGACCTCGTCTCCGGTGACGATCGAGCCTTGATACAGACTCCTGAGAGAGACAGCCGTGTCGAAGATGAAACCACTCAGCAACTCCCTGCAGCGGAGCCGCCTGATACGCTCGCCGACGACCAAACTGCGACAACCTCTCCCGCAGAAGACACCGTACTCGAACTGCCGCCTGCGGACGTCACTGAAATTTCCGAGGAGCCTGCGACAGTTGAGAGCCGAGAAGCGGGCGAATCTGTTCCCGAATCCATTCAAATTGACGCGGAGGAATCTGCTGGTCTTCCAGAACCTGAAGACAACACGAATGAAATCCTGCAGCGCGACGGCATGTATTCTTTCTCTAACACTGAACGAACCTTCGCCAACCACTTTTTCGACAGTTAAACGCAAGGTTACTGACCCGGATTGCCTCGATGAACGGGATAAGAAGCGAGCTCGGGACGAGTTCACCCCTACAGATCCCGATGAAGCAGGTACGAGAACTCGAGTTGCATCACACCCATCGACTCATGCACGTGTAGCCTACGCTTCCCGTCAGCGTACCTCAGCGAACAGCGAAACTCCCTCCCAACACCAAACTCCCCCCTCTGTTCCAAACAAACGCTTCCAGACCGTGATATCAATGCTTCACAGTCAGATATCACAGCATCGCAATGGCAACATCTTTCACAATCCCATCAAGAACTCTGAGGCACCAGACTATCATGACATCATCAAACGGCCGATGGACCTCAAGACCATCAAGGCCAGGGTCAAAGACGGGGTTATCTCTAACTCGCTTGAGTTTCAGAGGGATGTTTACCTCATGTTCGCGAACGCAATGATGTATAATCGTCCGGGAAGTGATATATACCACATGGCCGAAGAGGTACGCTTGTGCACTGTAATGACACTCCTCTTGGTCTGAGACCTTGTCAGATGATGGGCGAGAGTGAAGTGCATATAAACACATTTCGCCAAACCGAGGGATTCATACGTAGCACACGCTCCTGAGCTGGTTGGTTCCCGGATAGTCTTTCCCTCACTATAGTATTGTGTATTTGTTGGGAATACATGTGATGCAGTGTGTTTTCGAGTAACGACGAAGCTACAATATACAGAAAACAAAGTAACGCGAGATCTTCAGAACCAAGGATGGTAGATTTCCGACATTCTCATGAGTTGAATCGGATTAGTGGCGGTTGATACAAGGTTGGTGACCGTCTGCACAACGGGTGCTGTGGGTGGCGTTGACACCATGCCAATCTACAACCAGTCAGTCATGCCGAGTCCGCAGGCTAAGCACCATGCTCACCTGTTCCCTCTCAATTTTGCATGCCATCACCTCAGCGCGCTTGACAACGCCATCGATGTTAAGTGCACAGTTCGCACGGAAGGAGATGTCAAATGTCCATGGCTGACCTCTGCCATGCAGCCAAGTCATTACTTCATCGCGAGCAAACAAGGCCAGCTGTTGCTCCAGGCCAAACTGTATGACCTAGTCAACAACCACGGTGATGGAGACCAGAGTAAAACCTACGTCGGGTTCCGTGAGGCAGCGACCGATAACCATGATGCCAGATGTAAGGACACCTTCGGTAAAGATGGGTCCAAGAAATTTCTGCATGTTTGGTGTGAACCGGAAGGGAACTGCATCGTTCGACGCAAAAACAGGGGATTGGCCAGAGACCCCTGGAAGCAGTTCACTCATGGCAATCCTGCCAGTTGAACGAGACATGTGGAAACGGGAAGGTGACCTGCTCGTGAGGCAGAAGACATATGTCATGAAGCTTGTCGCAGCGGTCTGTAACGCAAACTGTTTCCGCATTTTCCAGAGGTCGGCAGGGCCACTCATAATATTGAGCATGTACTAAGAGGGGTCAAATTAGAGTCGGAAAGACTGGTTGAACGAACAACCAACCTTGGTGAGGACGTCATCCGGAACGAGCTTCGCCACAACTTCATCCATGACATCTTTCCGAAGATTGAAGTATTCTGCCTTGCCGGGCTAAGGAAAATGAGATAACCGTAGGGCCGAGTTTTCAAACGAGCACATACCGCTCTTTGGTTCGCCAGCTTGAAGTCTGATAAGACGCTCTTCACCTTCTCTCCGGATACGAGAATCGGATCTTCACGTGTGATGCCAATCTCTTCACAGTGACGATCATAAATATCACCCAGGGTGACATAAGATGTATCGTTCTGAAGCAAGCGAAGATTAGGGCTGCAGGATATCGCGGCTGGAATGTGGAAACTGAGGTTGCGTTTACGCGACTCCTTCTTTCTTGCGAGCGCTCTATCCGATATTTTTGAGGGTGAGGCTCTTACCAATAAACTAACACGCACCCATTGAATATGCGGAACACTTGCATCACCCGCTCTTCACGACGACAATGACGACCAGAGGGAAGCTGTACAGAGAACGAAGTTCTCGAATGGTCACTGCCATGAATAGTAAATCTTTTCCAACAATAACCGTGGGATCGGCAGTTCTCAAACTTGGGGCCAAATCTCTGAACGTGAACGAAATTCTGGTTGCTGTCCTTATCCTGAATGGAAAGTTGAGTATTCCTCGGCACATGGCACGCGAATTGCTCACTTCTGTATATTGCCCAGGAACCTCGATATCATCGAATTTGCCATATTGGAACTCGGTCAAATAGTGACTCAATAGATCTAGAGATTGAATCCGAGGTCTTGAATCAAGGTATTTCTCTTGGCGATCTCGCCACCGCTGCAGTCGACGGATATATTCGTAATGTGTTGGTTTGCTCCTCAAAAAGTCATCCTCATATTCCTTCTACTCGTGCGCTCACGTCAGGAAGGAATGGTTTAAGCCATAGAACAACGCACTCGTGCAGGGCCAGACAAGTTAGCCGCCATTTTTGTCAAGTTGTTGATCGTGTGGGGTGCAAGCTGTCCATCATCTTCAGGAGAGTTCGTGCGCATCACATAATTCTAGGGAGGGTCAGAACAGGGTGCGCAAGCAAAAACACCGTGTCACATACTTGAATAGCATCCTGAAGGAGCATACTTATCAATCGGTAGATCTCTTCTTCAGGCGGTGCCTTAAACCTCTGGAGGATCTGATCGACCATGGTCTCCATACTTAAGATAAGCAACGGGAACGCGGTCTTGAGAATCTGTACGACCTCGTCAACGTGCTCCCATCCTTGGCGGACGGTATAGGTAGGTTGGACGTCCGAAGGTGCTGCTGGGGTCGAGCCAGAAACATCCACATGACCTGTGGCAAGTTGTTGGTTCCCGTTGACCTCGACAACGGAGTTCTCTCGTTTGATTATTTCTCCGGCAGCCTCCACGGTCACGTCCTGCATGGCCACATCGCTATCTGTACGTTTTATTCCGTTAACCGCCGCAGCCTGACTTGCCTGCATGGCGCGAGCAGCGGCCTGCTTCTTGACAAAGGCCATGTCCTCTTTTGTCGTGCGGAGAGGGAAAAATAAGGCCTGTCCAAGAGTTAACGAGGAAAGCAAGGGAATGTCGTCATTACTTGCCTGAGGGAATAGCTTAGCCAAATTAAGAAGGATATAGCGTGCCTGCTTTACTTCCCGCTGGTTGATGGACAAGCATAATTGAGGTATCAGCGAGATCCAATACCAAAATGCGGCCTCTCCTTTGTAGGTATCGAATGCTCGAGAGATCGTGAAGTTCCCGTCGTCGACACTGAGCAACCAAAGAACTCGAGTGAGTAGCGGCCGACTTTTGCCATTCTTGTATTGGCCCGCAGCCTGTAGGTAGCAGCTGACCGCATTAGCAGCGTATGACATATCAGTAGGAATCTCCTTGAACATCCGATCATTGAAGCGACCCCATTCAGCCCATGCTTTTGCTTGTGACATGTCCATCTGAACAGCCTGCCCGAACGCGTGATTCGCTTCTTCGGTGCGTCCACTCCTGGCATGGAACATCCCCTTCAGCGTGAAGAACTCCGCCTTTTGTGCATTGGAGAAGTACATAAGGTTGGTATTGTTGATCACCTCTAGACCGGCCGGTAGGTCATTTGGTTTCTGGTAGTGGCAGCGAGCTTGCTCCCGAAGTTTGAGAAAGGCTTCAGATATCTCGATGTTGGGCAGTGTATATATCTTGTTCAGGGAGCTGAAACAGACATCCAATAGGTCATGCTTTCTGGCAACATGAGCGAAACGGTTGATAATCCAGGCGGTTTCATGATAGCCCCGATAACCAGCGGTATTAACGTTAGTCGAGGCGGCGTTGCCGTTCTGGCTGTTAGTAGAGATGAGGGGAATGTAAGCTTTGTTGATTGCGTTGAAAACGTTTTGCCGCCATGCCACTAGATCACTCCAGATACTAATATCATCGTGAAGGTTGGGTAGACGCTCTCGCCACGCCTGAAGGACCATCTTCAAGTCGGACGACTTCTTCTCCAAGTTTTGGGCAGTTGTGGTCGAGAGGGAACCGAAGATTTGGACGGCTTCTTGGAGTTCTACGAATTGCTGGAAGTGCTGTAACAAGGGAACATGTGCGACAGATAGCTGAGGCGGTAGTCCAACCCATTTCCGAAGGGAAAGCTGCATTGCATCCTCGAGGATCTTGGTAAACTCAGTATTCTTGTCCAAAGCCGCCGGAAGCTTCAACAGGGCGATGAACGCCTCGAAAACACGCCTGCGGGGAGTGGCAATATCGGGCAGTTGGTTGATCTGGTCTTCGAGATTCTCTCGGTGCTCTGTCCAGTCCTTGATCCTCCAAGCGCTCTCTAGCATAAGCTCCTGATTGCCTTCATTCCTGGCCAACTCATGGAGTGTATCCCACTGCTGGAGCTTCTCGGCTGCGAGCATCCAGTGGTCCTCCCAAAGGAAGTATTCCGCCTCAGAAAATGCGATAGCACCAGACCTGGACCTAGTCTGCGCCAGTTCGTATGTGCTTTCCGCATACTCCCACATCCCGTGTTGTTCGTACGCGAGACCAATGTTTGTGTCAATGTGGAGACAACGACGACGCCAGAGACCGTAGAACATGTCTTCCTCCGCCAACTCAGCGTAGAGGTCGGCCAGCGAATCATAGACAGTGTCACGTAGGCTGGCATCATCGTCTCGAACGTGATCGAGGGAGTGTTCGAGAATCTCTATGCCAACATGCCACGCGGCGTACGTTTTGCATAGGTATTTCACGAGATGAGGGGGTAATATCATGGGGGGAGTGCAAGCAAGGACGCCACTGAGTAAGGTTTGGATTGCATTTGGGCGCATCTCCGCCTGTTTGATGTGATAGTCCTTGCTGAGGAGGTTGATCATGTGAAGCGTCATATCCGCCTGCTCCCTTCTGGAGAGACATTTCCAAGCTGCGGAGAAGGTGGAAATCCACATGTCGTGAGCAGCGACTGGATCGAGGAACATAAGACGCTGCATCGGACGCACGACCGATGAAGCCTTGTGACGAGTGGTAAGGTATCCTGCGCCATGTTCGAGGGTAAATTTTCTGTCTGGAATAAGAGGCACGTCGATATCCACAGAGCCAAGGAGGAGATGTAGAGCAACAGGAATCCAGTTATGACCTGCGAGGGGCTCCCAGCTTTGAACTGCGAGGACGTAGGCGAGACGACTGGATGGAGAGCGGGGAATACTCGCGTCCAACAGGTCCATGAAACGTTCTCTAAGGCTCACATCTCGTGCGCGACACCCGAGCAGGAAGCACTGCTCTAGTCGGGAGGTCAGGTCACTCCTGCGCAAGGACGGCTCGGTATAGATCTCGTAGATCAATTCCAAATAGTCTTGGAAGAGCTGGTCCCCGCGGGTCTCGAAGCCTGCCATCTTCTGCAAGACATTCAGCTTGTCCTTGATCGTAGGGTAGGCCTCATTTTTGGCCAGTCCCCACTCCCGCATGACGTCAAGCATGTACTGACACAGTGCTAAGTCCTTGGATTTCTCCGCCAACGCCGTGAATGCACCCAAGAAGGCTTTGCGCTGCTCGCCAAGGTAGGGCAGAGTAGCCTTGCATATCTCGATGATAGATGTGATAAGTCGAACTCCGTTCTCGAACCCATTCGCATCGGGTGCCGAATTGACGTGGTCCTTGGCGAGTTTGGTGAAGAGTCGTAAAAGAGATGTGGAGAAAGGTTGCACCCGCTCGGAGGAAACTTGTACCACCGATTTCAACATAAGCAAGGTGCCGCGCAATGCGCTCGTATTTGCAAGGCCATCTTCAATCGCCGAATACACGAAGTTGTGGAACTCGGACATCTCTCCTTGCTTTTCATCTTTGTCTGGGAGGGGGAAGAGGTGTAGCAAGCGTTCGAAGATAGGGTGCAAAGCGTCATGGAGTCCGGGTTCGTCTGTTACTGAACCTTTGCGCACGAGAGACTGTAGGATGGTGGCGTTCGCAGTATACCAGTCGTCGTCCTTGTCAGTGGCCACCACCTGTAACACTTTAGCTGCGCTGAGAGCTTGGTTGAGTTGCGGCTCTGAATCTAGATCAATCTTCCAAGAGTTGTCAGATGAGGACAATATAGTCAGTGAAGGCGGTACCTGCTCCAGTGCCCTCGAGAAATAATTCAACTTGACGGTCACGTCAGACCAACCTGAGGACGCAACCATTTGTTGCAGTAACGCCAGCGCTCGAGGAACAAGTACAGTCTTGACCTGGGGTTCCAAAGTTGCAGTCGCCAGGCGAACGAGGAAACTCACGATACTTTCTCGAAAAGACAGAGGTGTGATCCATGGAGGTCCAACCGACTGAGTTTCGGCGTCCCGACGGTTCTGTTCCCAGTCAAAAATGACCTGCGAAATGTCGACGGACAAGATGCGAGACTCTCCTGACGCTGTGCCAGAGAGGCCTAGCTTATTCAAGGAGTTCACCATGTGTGGAATGAACAAGGCCCGAACCGGGTAGAAAAGATGGGGCTGTCGAACTAGGAGCTGATAAATCATAATGATCTGCTGGAAACCGTTGCCCTCTTCCGCGAGAAGTCTTCGAGTCGTCTTCGCCCATTGAGGATAGCCAGTTTCATCAGCTCCAGATCTAGGAAGTACAGGCGCTAGTATATCTAGCGCTTGCTTGATGAGCAGCTTGCCTTCGGTGTGCGGAGGCCGAAGCAGGCCGGTCCAGGCACGAAGGATGAACTTCTGTGGTGTATCAAATGCCTCAAAGAAACGAGCAGCGAGGAGGTATGCGGTTTGTTTGACAACTGCATCATCGGAAGTGATGTAATGCCACGCACAGCGAATGATATCCTTCTTGACGTCCTCGAGTAGCTCCGGAAAACGATGAACTAGGACCGTGGTTAAGTGCAGGAGCTCGATCTCGAACATATCGTCGGCCTCTGCAAACATAGTGTCGTCGATCATAGGCTGCCAGATGGACCGATGAACAGCAGATATGAAATCTGCATCAAGTAGACCACCTTTGATCGACCTATCTGCCTGAACAAGAATGGTTGGCGTGACAATAAAGCGCAGGAAAAAGGTCTTCGTTCCCCAGGACGCTGACTGGTCTTCGAACCATATGACGAACCGAGCCAGGACGTTCCGACGATAAAATAAATCCTCGTTCAATGCAACGTGATGGTAGAGGAACTGCGCCAAGCGTGTGAGATCCATAGGTAGATTGCGAGTATAGATCGCAACGATCTCGAATAGCAAATCGATTCTTGGTTTTCTCTCAAGCACCTTTTGGAACAACGATAACGTAACAGACTGTCTGTGGATAGCTTCTGCAACCATCGCATCCGCTTGTTCCGGCTGCAATGACTCCGATCTCCAGATCTCGATCACTGCATCAACTGCGTCACCGTTCTCGCATACCCAGCTCGGCTGGAGCTCCGCAAGGTCATCCAAGAGCTGCAATCCAGGTAATAGCAAGGTTGGGTCACCACTTTTGAAACATTGAACGACTAATGATTGCGTCCGCGAGGCCAACTCTCGCTCCACGTTAGGGGCCAGCTTGGCCAGTAGGATATTTCGGAATGTTCTGAGGTGACGTGGGAGATGTAGATGACGGAAGAAGAAATCAAGGGCTTCGCCGGGATAACGATCAAGGTACTTGCCAAGTGGCTCAGAGAAGGGACTTTGACCTGAGAACTGCATTTGCGCTTCCGTCTGAACAACAGCGTTCACAAGGTTATCCAAGAATATATTTGCAGCAGAGGGGAGAAGATGGAAAATGTTCGCTAAGCGTACAAGCTTGGTAATGCCTTCATTTTCGGGAAGCGGGAGACGAGACGAAGCTTGGAGCATCTGAGGATCGGCGACGATACGAAAATGATCGAGAAGTTTATGACCAATCTCCACCTTGAAGTAGTTGATGAGCAGCTCCAGTAAACGAGCTAGGCCCTCCAGCCCAGAAACTGAAAGTCGCTTTGGATCAGCAAGATTCATTAGGATAGGCCGCAAGCCTGTCTGTAGAAGTTCTTTCGGAAGCCGGCTCTGGTGAGTGAGTACCATTCGGAGCCCTTCATGTGCGACCTCCTTGACTTCTTGCGAGGGTGAATAAAGCGACTTGAAGTAAACACTCGTGACCCTAGAGAAAACATATTAACCAATAAGCCAGTTGTAACCTAATTCGTTCCTCACCTCTGCCGAGTTTGATGCTGCTTGGCGAAGAAATCAGTCATTGGCATGGAAGCAGTCAATAACTTGATGCAAGCCACCCGCAGCTTGATTACTTCCAGTCCGCCTTGACGAAGATTGACCCGCCCAATGTTCAGGTCGTCCGCATCGGCTAATGCGAGAGCCTCATGCAAAAGTCTGAGCAGCTCGTCGTTGAGCTCTGGAAGTGGTGGATCAAGGCTGATACAAAACCGCACGGCGTCGATCATGCCAATTTGAAGAGAGAAAGAAAGCGCGCGTAATGGTTTCGTGTAAATCGCAGTGAGCATGCGATCTCGG
Organism: Royoungia palumana; assembly: GCA_038089855.1. Classification (NCBI taxonomy): domain Eukaryota; kingdom Fungi; phylum Basidiomycota; class Agaricomycetes; order Boletales; family Boletaceae; genus Royoungia; species Royoungia palumana. Next base: position 21,901 of record JBBPLQ010000106.1, read on the forward strand.
TGAGGTAGCAGGAGATCGTGAGCAGATTTTCCAGTCAGCTCAACTAGTAATTCGATGCATGTTTGCACTGCATGCCGTACTACGGGGTTCGGGCTAGAAAGTTCGGAGAAGAAAATCCCAATGAGATGGACAAGCTTGGTTCGGGAAGCAATAGGGCCATCAACAGATGCCTCGACCTCCGCACTTCCTACCCGTAGAACCCTCTTTAGGACATCGACGACATCACCAACGTCACGAGGAAGGTCGTAAGGAAGGTCTTTCAGAATATGCAAAAGGGTGCGAACGAAGTCGACCTCGCGATCCTGTACCCACTTCACTCCAAACTCTGGAGTGGAAGTTAGGATTCGAATACCGCTACATCCTGCACTCTTCCGAACCCATGAATCGTCCAAGCAAATAGCGCTGAAACGGCTCGCAATTTGATGGAGTATGGGAATTATGTCGAGAGGCACAGCGGCCTCTCTACCCATGGCGACAAGATCGTTGATGATGAAGGCAACTAGATCTTGTCCTTGTCGGGCCTCTTCTTGCTTCTCACGTGCAAGAGCACGGGGCAGAGCCTCGAGGTAAGATGCAAGCAGCGAGCTCGGATATCTCTTGAGACCGAGTTCCTTGGTGGCATTTTTGCGCATCTCCATTGCGAAGACAGCCCTGGAAAGTTCCCGGATGAACTTATGTGCGTCTTCTTTTAGCTCAGGAACGTAGAAGGCATCAAGAATTGCCTCGAGACACCTAACAAAAACGGCAGCTTGATTTTCATTATGAGTGTTCTGTTCAAGGCTCAGTCCACAGGCAAATACAAGGAGGTATAACGACAAACCTCATACACAAGGAACGTGACGCAAGTCTCGAGAAATGTATAAGCATATGCCCGATGAGGAGGACCCGCTTTCATCATGGTGCGTGCTGCAAGACTTGACATTGTATTTAACTCCATTTTTTCATTGGCTCCACCAAAGGATAACGCAAGCTTCGCAGAATCGGGGAAAGGGTTGTACTCTAACAGTGGTTCTTTGCTCAACAGTCGTCGGTTTCGCCCGCCGAGCTTTCCGAGGATACGAATTGTGGTATGAGCGTGATGATGATTAGCTGGAAGTGGCTTGAGATGGGTATGAAGAGCCTCCATTAATTCGCGTAAAACGGTGCTGAGAGTCGGATCGAGAAAATCTGGTGTTAGATTGTCGATGCAGAGCTCGAGCGTACGTAGGCCTTGTGACACAAGTTCTGGTGTCCCACGCAAAGCTAGCGCGAGCGGATGCATAAGGTATGAGAGGTGGGGAAGGAGATGGGTGAGACGTAGCGGGACAGTGAGGCAAAGCTCCACTATCATATCCCTACTATACCCGTCAGATGCGAGTAATTGGCGATTCAAGCTCTCTAGCATCTCGGGAAGGAGTGGTAGGACCTCTTTATACAAGAGTTCAAATCGCCCGCCACCACCACCGATAGCGCGAAAGAGGCCTCTGAGCAAGTGGAAATAATTGGTTGGCTTAGTAGCTTTGGCAGCCAAAGGGAAGCAGTCCATGATAAGCTTCGCAAGATGGGATGCTAGTATTGGCTCATTTGAGGTAGGATACTGGATTACCGCGCCAAAAGCCATTTTGAAAAATCGTATAGTGACCACGGCCGTCTGGTCATCATATTCCCCGAGGAGTGGGAGGCGATCAATCAAGAACCGGAGCACGATAGCAACCAGAGTTGGGGAGACGGGCTCTCGACCGAAAAGTATTTGACAAATGTGGAGAAGAGAGGGTCGTTTTTGGGCAGCTTGAAAGAACAGTTCCACCTTGTGGGTCCACACTTCTTGAAATACGTGTAAATTTACTTCAAGCAGCACCGAACTAAACCAATCCATCACTTCCTGTGCTTCTTTGGGCTCCGCATCGAACAAAGCCATACACTTGATGCAGCTGCTGAAGAGACGGAAGATGATGGTCCCGTCAGGAACCGGCCCATCACATTTCTTCAAGCCAACAAGGCAAACCCGAAAACCGTGCAAAAGCGTACGGAATAGCAATCGACACTCTGAAACGTAATGAGCTTGATTCTTAGGAAAAAGACCACTCACCATGAATCACGTCCTCCGGTTTCTCCACAGCGTACGCAGCAGCAGCTACGGGACGCGCTCTCTCGATTTGCAAAACGGGAGATGGTGTCCCATCTCCGGCTTTCGCCCTCTCCAAGCGCTCAAAAGCATCGTCGAGTACATTCGTCATTGCATCTACTCTGTCGACGCAAGTCTCGAACATGGCATTAAGGATGCGAGCCGCACCCTGAGAAGTGTCTTTGGTGGTAATGTTTTCGATGAGGCCAAACATCATCTTTGCGAATAGCGTGTGTAGTGTGTTCCCCAGATAAGGATTATGGATGAGGGTGGAATACAGCTTCGAGACGCGCGCAAGTTGATCAGCTGAAAGTTCAGTACGCACATGGTGAACGAGATCAGCAATGGCGGCATACGCGGACGGACTACAAATGCATGTAGAGGTATGCACGATGACAGAACTTGATCCCTTACCGAAGGGTCTCTTGGCTACCAACACCGGTTCCAAGAAGAATCCTCTCATTGAAGAGTTTATCGATCTGCGGAAGAAGAGCCTTGCGATGTGGAGTGCCTATGAGATGTCGTAAAACGACCATGAGATCCTAGGATACTGTTTAGATGCCGTGTCTGCCAAAGTCAGCCGTGCGCACCTTGCGAGCCTGGATACCATTGGCAGGGAGGTCCTGCAAGAGTCGGAGTGCGGAAAGAATGAGTCGCTCGCCGAATGAATCGAATTGTTCCGCAAAGCCACGAATTATGTAGGCCACATACGAAACCATCTGAGGCCAACATTGAGAAGAGTATGTGAAAACCGTGTGTGTGCAGACCTTAATCTGTGCAGTGACAAAGTCTGCATACGCTTGCGGATTCTTGATCGTGGGCGCCATGCCAGCCCAATACTGGCCCATAGCTTCACAGTCTTCACGCGCCTTGCGTTGGGCAGGAGACTCCAAAGCCAACACTTCGAAATTCAAACCAAGCGTTGTTTGTATGAGTGTAGCCACCAAAGATCGGTGACTCTGAGAAAATGTAACGACCACCATGCCCATCTCTGCCAGAACCTTGAAACTGCGTATGCTAGGCATGACGACGTTCGCATCTAAAACGGCAGAATCTTCTGTCAGTACTTCCTGTACGAGACCGCTTATGTTGCGAAAGACATCCTGAAGGATGGACATAAACTCGGAGACGAGGTCCTCAGTGAGAGCTCTGAACGCGCGAAGCAAGTCTATAGTGATCTTGCATGACGTGACGCCATTCTCTTCGTTATCACCTCGGAGAATACGAAGCATACCACTGAGTAGGGGGAGTGCAAGAGGTCGAACAGAATCATTATACGGGATCCGATGAAGGACCTCGAGAAGAACGCGGCGAAACTGGTACTCGAGCGAATCCTTGTGGTACGCAGCCTCACCGGAACGAAGGATCTCGAGGAGAACGGGAATCATCTGAGGGAATACGCGCGCGGAATCCGTATCCCTCACGGTGTCGATCATTTCCCTAAGTTCGCATGCTACTGTATGCTTAGTTTTGAGGTCTAGCCAGAACAGATCGTGAATACACGCGACGGGAAAAAGATTATTGCACACCTATACCGGGATCCGCAATGCGAGCTGCACGGAGCTCCAAGTCCGCAGCAGTACCGAGCTGCGGTATGTTGTCCATGGTGTAGGTGTTGAAAGCGGGGTGGCTCCAATTCAGGCATACATGCACTCACTTGACCCCGAAAGCTTGTTTGGACCAATGTTTGACACAATTTCACGTGATCACTAACAGGTCACGCGACGTCCATCGAACAAACTACCAAGTTACAAAGTACAGTGCTAGCTTGACGACATCGAGTCCCCTACGACATCCCGGGCTGCAGCGATCTTCAAACAGAACTGCGAAAGACCTTCGGCATTGCCGATCCTCGTGAAGCCTAGCTCGGACTACAAGAGCGCGCTGGACCGTCTGGTACTATTGTACTTGGCTCCGACGCGCCGTTCGATCTTGACGTAGTGCCATCGAAGCCCTGTCATGGAATAATCGACGGATTCCGAGGTCGATGTGGTAGCGATTGCAAGACAACATTGATGCACTGTAGCACAGCCATATTTATTGCTGTTTACCCGCAGCTCGCTTATTGACCCGACCTCAGAGCTGTCTTGTGAAAGTCCAAGTTCTCATCTCACATCCTCAGACATGGCTACGAGCGAGCTTTTCAAACAGATTCAAGCCGGAAAGAAATTGAGAAAAACAGAAACGGACGACCGTAGTGCGCCTCGGATCGACTCTAAGCCCAGCGGAGGTGCCGCCGGTGCTGGACAACGAGCCCCGATGTCTGCGCCAGTTCTTCCATCTGGTGGCGGACCTCCCCAGCTGGGTGGCTTGTTTGCAGATGGAATACCCAAGCTGAAACCTGCAGGACAGGGCAATCTAGGTTTGATCTGCGGTCATCACGAGTCGACCCCTTTCGTTCTTACACAACCCCCAGCCAAGCCCCCGACACTCGGTAAGCCACCAGTGGTGCCGGGTCGCACTGTCCCTTCACCCGCTCCGAGTGCGCCGCCTCCACCCTCTAGAGTAAGCCCACCGAAACCATCGACGCCAGCCCCCCCCCCTCCCCCTCCCCCCACGTCCGCGCCACCAAGCAGGCCAGCACCGGCACTACCTTTCCGTGCGCCTGTCATCCCAGTGCGAGCTCCCCCACAATCGGCTCGTGTCACACCCTCTCCTCCTGGAGTCGCACCACCACCACCTCGTCGGCCCCCGCCCCCGCCCAGAACGGCGTCGCCACCAGCCCCCCCGCGGGTGCATTCTCCACCTCCGACTCGGCCACGACCATCTGTCACAGTCCGCAGTGCGTCTCCCGAAACACCATCTTCCGGTGCGAGGGTGCCACCACCAGCCCGTTCTAACAATGCAATTCCTACTCTCCCCGCTCGCAAAGCACCCCCGCCACCTCCTGCCCGACCTTCCTCTATCGCTGGCTCCATGCCGTCCCGGGTGCCACCCCCACCTCCAACCCGGAAGGTACCGGCCACTAATGGACCCCCTGGTCTCCCTGTCCACATGAGAGCCGTATCTGATACTGAAACTTCTACCCCTCCGCCTCCACCCGTTCCCTCACCTGCCCGAACGAACTTGTTGCCATCCACTGCACCCGTTTCGTCAAGCACCCAGCGGCCGCGCGTTGTCTCTACTCCTGCACCTTCTGAAGCGCCGCCTCGACCGTCTACGAGTCTGCCTAACCACCAAATGAACGGCACAAGACGGCCTGCTCCAACTCGGAAGAGTGAGCTCGTTTGCATTCTCTCGCGATATTTATAGCTGACCATGCCATCTCTGTAGTCCCTTCACCTCCTCCTGCGGCTGGGTCTCACATCTTCCCCACGACAGACTTTCCGCCACCGCGACACTTCAGGCCCGAGGCAAGACAGTATGGCGGAGGTCGCCAACGTGGTTCTGACTTTGATCTGTCAAGCATCTGATGAGTCAGTGACATGTTGTTTGTTGTTACCCACCTGTTAGATAGCAGTATCGTGCTTTGGGTTAACGCACCTATATGCATCACTTTTAATAGCAAACAGCGATGCTCGCCGTTGAAGAAAAGGGCCAATACTTATGAGTACAACTACGTAGCCGCCGAATGATAATTACGGTATAGTTGGCCCTGGCTATGTAAAGTCTAGAGTGACACGTATGTGCGTTCGATACCATAAAAGGGGGCTCGGTCCCTCCAACTTCTTTCCACCACTCTTCTTCGCGTCCTCCAACGATGCGTATCTCTTCCTTTGTCACGGCGGCCTCCGCAGTCGCTTTTGCGTCTCTTGCTATTGCCGACTCGGATTCTGAAAAAGCTTCCGACGTCATCAACGTCACCCAGGACACTTTCGAGTCGGTCGTCAACCCCGAGTCCTTGATTCTCGTCGAGTTCTTCGCGCCATGGTGCGCTGGCAGTAATCCGATTGCTCAGACAGTGCTGACCGAGATACAGGTGTGGACACTGCAAAGCCTTGGTTCCGCATTATGAAGAGGCGGCCACAACTCTGAAGGAGAGCAACATTAAGCTTGCCAAAGTAGACTGTGTAGACCAGGCAGAACTTTGTCAGGCCCATAACGTCCAGGGCTACCCGTGAGTGATCGTCGCCGTTATTAATCGCCTGCATTGGATATTTATCCGTTCCACAGGACCCTCAAAGTTTTCCGTAGTGGCGAGCCGGCCGAATACAATGGTCCTCGTAAAGCGGATGGCATTGTGAGCTACATGATCAAGTTTGTTCATCGAACTTTGCTTGCAAATTCCATGTGGCTGATGTGTGTACATAGGCAGTCATTACCTGCCGTTTCCCAAGTTACCGCCGCTAATCTCACCGACTTCCAAAATGCCGACAAAATTGTTGCCATTGCTTACCTTACCTCCGAAACCGATGCGCTTGCAGAGGTATTGAGCGCGACGGCTCAAAAACATCGCGAAGAGTATCTCTTTGGCCTATCTACCGACCCAGAGGCGATTTCCATCGCAGGCGTAGTACCTCCAGCGATTGTCGTGTACCGCAGTTTTGATGAGCACAAGACGGAATATCCATATCCCACCAAGTCTGCCACCGTCCAGGACGTTGAGGATTGGATCCAAGAACTTTCCATTCCTCTTCTTGGCGAAGTCAATGCCGACACATATGCCATTTATGCTACCAGCGGCAAAGCTTTGGCCTACCTCTTTGTTGACCCGGCCGACGAGAATCGTCAGAGTTACATTGACTCGCTCAAGCCCGTTGCGTCCCAATTCCGTGGCAAGGTTAACTTTGTCTGGATTGACGCAACTAAGTTCGGCGACCACGCAAAGGCGCTTAACCTTGCTGAGCCCAAATGGCCAAGTTTCGTTATCCAAGACCTTGAGAAGCAGCTCAAGTATCCCTACGACCAGGACAAGTCTATCGAGCCAGAGGCAATTTCGGCGTTGGTTGCTGGTTACGTAGACGGCAAACTCCAACCTAAGCTGAAGAGCCAACCGATCCCGGAGGTTCAGAATGAGAGTGTGTTCACACTTGTTGGCCAGCAATTTGATGAAGTCGTGTTTGATGACTCGAAGGATGTCTTCATCGAATTCTATGCTACTTGGTGCGTCGCTCTCGCGTTTTACTGATGCTTGACTCACGTTTTTGTGTGAAGGTGCGGCCACTGCAAGCGTCTGAAGCCCATTTGGGATTCTCTCGGCGACCACTTTGCTGGCGTGAAGGATCAGGTTGTCATGTAAGAGGGAGATGAACTACCAGCTATTTAGAAGCTCACATCCTCTCAGTGCGAAACTTGAAGCACAGGAAAATGACCTTCCTGCATCCGTGCCTTTCCGCATTTCAGGCTTCCCGACGTTGAAGTTCAAGCCAGCTGGATCGCGTGAATTCATCGATTATGATGGTGACCGCGCGTTGGAGAGTCTGATTGCTTTCGTGGAGACACATGCAAAGAACGACTTGAAGCCCCAGACGGCTGCGGAGGCGCCGGTGGATGCGCAGGCTGTGTTCGAGGCACCCAAGGGTACGCACGATGAACTATAATCTATGACGAGAGTAGTATAGGCGATCAAAACACGGTTGTCTAGCTTGGATTTTATACAAGTACGCTTCTGATCTGCGAGCCTAATTATTCCCTGATGCTGAAACATGATGCAAGAGGAGCATTAAAGTTTAACTTCCTTGAGGCCATGCTTCCAGAAAGTGAAGTACGCTGGAGACGAAATAAGATGGATGAGCGAAGACACTGGAGGGGAGAAGCTCACGGGTGATGCCGTCCTCCTGACATCCAGATGAACGTCAGCTCTACATGAGAAAGACACGCAAGACACTCACGCGATAGTTGAGCAGTGCGACCATACCATCGGGGTTCATACTTTCTCCGGTGTACTAAACGACATTCAAGATGGAGAAGACAAGACGAGGGTGTCACTCACGAATTCGTAGTCCTTGAAGTTGGCAACTATCTTCTTGGCGTATGCACCAGCGGCTTTTTCAAACGCATCAACCTCGTCCGGTTTGGTTTTTGCCAATTCTGCTTTAACTGCTTTCATATACCCCTACAATCCAGAGTGAGGGCCAGGATGTGAGGGCAGACGAGACGGAAGTACCTTGAGGTAAGTGAGATAACTTTTCTTGTCGAAGGTGGTCGACTGAAGGCGGAACGAGTGGACTACATTGTTGACTGTGATCGCGCCGTCCTCGATGGCCTCCTCTTGCTCCTCAGAGGAGGGGTTTGCCCCTGTCTGGGTGTGAGTATGAACAACGAGTCACAAGGGGTCATACATGCCGATGTCTACGTCTGCACCTGGCTTTAAGGTTAACATTTGGCAGTTGACCTCGTAGACGACGTCATCGACGAGCTTGCTTGGGAGTATGTAAGTAGGTGGATTGGTGAAAAACGAGAGAACGCACACAGGGAATGCATCGGAGAACATTTCGTCGCCGGTCAGGACGTCTTGGTAGAGCAACATGGTGTAAGATCAAGGCAAAGAGTCAACAGCGATGACATCGATCGATATCTAATCTCTCTTCGGGGTCCTGAGGGTCTCCGAGGTCCCTACGACATCATTTTCGCCATGCACCGCCACTGTTGGGCGATGGACTACCAGCCTGTGGTGGTGCAGAGACGTGCTCGTCCACAGGGAACCCGACACAGTCCCGAGTCTCGCTACTGGCGCCAGTTCAAGCGCCCCGTCTTCGTAAAGGAGTATGCCCCGGTCACCGCAGTCCACTTTGCCCCCACAAAACCACACAAGTACGCCGTCACCGCCGCGACCCGCGTGCAGATCTACGCGCCCCGCACGCAGAAGGTCGTAAAGACCATATCCAGGTTCAAAGACGTCGCACGCAGCGCCCACCTTCGTCACGACGGAGACCTCCTTGTAGCTGGCGACGACACCGGCCTCGTACAGGTGTTCGACGTCAACTCTCGTGCCATCCTCCGCACCTTTGATTCACATAAGCAGCCCGTCCACGTCACTAAATTCTCCCCTCTCTCCCCTACTCACGTCCTCTCTTGTTCCGATGATACGACCGTCAAGCTTTGGGACATCTCTTCTCAGTCTGAAATCGTGACATTTACCGCCCATTCCGACTACGTACGTTCCGGTCAAGTATCCCCTTCAAATCCTCATCTCGTCCTCACCGGCTCCTATGACGCCACCATGAGGCTCTTTGATTCGCGTACTGGCCAGTGTGAGCTCACCATGGGTTCTCCTTCCCCCAACGCTTCCCCCGTCGAACAGGTCCTCATGCTAACATCCGGTACTGTCGCGTTGTCCGCCGCCGGCCCGATCCTGCGCATGTGGGATCTAAATGCCGGAGGTCGCTGCGTCCGCGCACTCTCCAATCACCAAAAGACGATCACTTCCCTTGCATTCGATACCAACGTCGCCCGTCTTCTCACAGGGGGCCTGGATCAAATGGTAAAAGTATATGATATCGCCTCCTACAAAGTCATCCACACCATGCGATATCCCGCCCCTGTACTTTCCCTCGCTATCTCAGTAGGTGGCTTGCTTTGCACATTTTCACTCTCGCTTACCCTCCTGGCAGCCAGACTCGACACACATCGCCGCTGGGATGTCAGACGGTACACTTTCTGTTCGTCAACGGCAACTAAAGTCATCGCAAAGCAGTGATTTGGCGGATGCTCTGACCGCTGGCACCTACGAATCCTTTCTTGGAGGCCCCATCTCATCGCTGGGCCAGGGTCGTGTCAAAACGAAGACCAAGCCAATTTTTCAGGGTGATGTCGACGAACTCAGAGTGGAGAGTAGACGAGCGCCCCGTCTGAAGGAATACGATCGCTTACTTAAATCATTCAAGTATTCGGCTGCTTTAGATGCTGTTCTCCGAAAGGTGTGTTGTTTTACTCATCTTCTCCTTCCGAATGCCTTATTCTTCTCGAGAACGTTTCACCAATAACAACCTTCTCGCTGATACAAGAATTAATCCATCGTGATGGCCTTCGTAGCGCTTTGTCTGGACGAGATGATGTCCTGCTGGAGCCGGTATTGCGCCTACTCATCAAGCATGTCACAGATCCCCGTTTCGGTGAGATGGTATGCGATATATCCATATTGCTCATAGGTAAGTCCCCCTACTTCATGCGGGTAACCCTTTTGATGGGAAAAACAATGCACAGATATGTATACTCCCGTCCTGGGACAGTCCCCCCTCATTGATTCACTATTCATCCGCCTACGGAAGAAAGTCATTGCAGAGATTCGCTTTCAGAAAGAGCTGATGAAAGCAAAAGGTGTATTAGAGATGGTGTTTTCCGCTGCTACTCTGGTGTCCACACCAGCTTCATCACAAAATGTATAGATGGGCTGTGCCAATGCAACAGCTATGTCTCATGTCTCATACACATTCTTCGAGGAAAGCGACTAGATTCTCAAGGATCATCTTTTGCATCATTCCTACCTGGATCTTGTCACTTCCCTCAGACTCAGCTACATCAATGTTGTCATGGTACGTTTTCAACGTCTCCACGATGTTTTTGAGCGATAAATTTTTCCTCTCCAGCATTTGAGTGATATGAGCACGGATCTGAAATCTGTCAGAATAAAACTCAGGTGTGACCATCGACTTACACCATCGTCTTCCATCGCAATCCAGGCTAGGATATAGTCCAGAGTTTGCAGAGTGAACAACCCCCCGTCCAAACGACGTAGGTAGAATAGGTCCTCGTCCTCGGGATCCATCATGCCATTTTCAGCGAGCATCTCCTGTGTCAATGGAATTTTCTGCATCCGCTTTTTTTACAACACACGTTAAGCGTACCTTCTTCTCCGCCGCTATCTCTACTTCAACAGATTCCAGACGGCTGAGTGCATTTTCTCTTATCTCCAAAAGTTTGTCTACTTTTGCGTACTCACTCTCTACAAACTTTGTCAGCAAGCGCGTACGGTCTGTCGAGTCGGAAGGAAGATTAGAGAGGAGGGACGATATTATTCCCAGAACATGAGAAGTGTCCTCCGAGGTTGGGGCTGCCGCTTTCTGCTTTTTGGAAACCTATAGTGCTATGTGAGCGACAGACTGAGATCCTATGTAAATCTGAGCGAACCTTGCCCATGAATACGGAGAACAACGTCTTGAGGCCCAATGCCTCAACGAAATTGGTGCATAGATCAGAGCCAGCAGGTCCAGACATGGCATAATCTAGCGCTTTTATCGACCGAGACTTCAGTGACTGGAACTTTTCTCTGGACAACCGTCAGCCAGAGCCCATGAGTAAGTGTTATCTTACCGACTTCATCATCAACACCATGAGGTCCACACCTTCGCTAGCCAAAAAGAGGGCTTTGATCTCAGGTTCTGCCAACGCAGAGCACAAGGCATCAAATAAATTCTCCATGAACTCTGTTTCGTCCGCATCCACGGGCTCACGATATCGGAATTGCTGGTCACCAAGTGAGACTTGCACGTATCCTCAACCCAACTGGCGCTCACTGAAAGCACTTTGAGGATAATCTCGACACCGTCCCTTTTTCCGAGTTCTTGTCTGTTCGGAATGTTGCTTTGGAGTAGAATTGAGAGCAACTCTGCGGCATAACCCCGATTCTCGTCGTGGGTCCTTGATTGAAGGCGCTCCAAGAGCCAGCTCATTATCTTTGTCTTGGAGACGAACTGCACGGATAGGTCGGGGTTGAATCCCAGGACATTTTCAAAAACACCTGCACTTGAGCTGAGTATTCGGATCCTACGAGATATCGGAATCCTCGCCTAGGATGTGGAAGACACCTAGTTTGTCGGATTCTTCTTCTTCCTTCAATCGAGAAAGGTTGTCCACGAGTAACTCTAGCACCGAGTTTTCTACCTGAAGGTTTGATGTCAGCCTATATGAGGTTTTCATAGGGATACACCTGACCAAAGTCTCAATGAGCATTTTGAGAGCGGGTTGATTATCTTCTTGTTCGGTCTCATCTCCTTCATTACCAACGTCCTCATCAGTCAGTTCGTGGAACACTTCGACTGCATCGATCACTATGTCAACGTTCTCGTGACTGAGTAATCCGACCAGCAGAGTCACAGTCCCAGAGCGGATCATTTCTGGATATGCAAGAGTCGGGGATTGCGCGAGGGGTAACAAGGCCTTAATCGCGCCGTCAAGATCCGCCTCCGAATCGATGAACCTAGTGGGGAAAGGTCAAAGTGAGCTCCGCGCGATGTACTACAGGTATGGTGGGGCTCACTTTGTAGGGTCACCCGGGTATTTGGACCGTTGATCCTGATTCTTATTCACCGCGCGCTCCAAACGGAGGAGCGTCCGTCGTATACTGGTGATCGTGACCTCCTCTGGCTGACGGGGACGATCGTCAGTGGTTGCCCAACCTTGACGCACACCGTGACACACCTCATTTGAAACGCCTTCCCCTTCTGCACGCTCGAACACGCTCAGAATTTCTTTCTGCTGGTTTGTAAGACCACCACCGTAGAAGCGCCCTTCCTCGTCCTCTTCAGCAAAATAATCCGCATCTCCGCCAGGTGCGAATGACGTATCGACGTCCTCGGGTGCATCTTCCACTGTGGCATGTCTCGAGCTCGAAGTGGCGTGAGTAGAAGGTTCTCCATGGATGTTTGATTCGGGCAAGCTGGAGGACTCGTCCAACTTCATTTTCTTGAGCATCTCCGGGGTCGGGTTGTCTGGTAACCTCCGCTTCGAGCCTGCGGGGACCTTGGGGACCTAATTCATGGGTCGGCATGTGCGAGGGCACGAACGATCGAATAACTGACCTTGAACAGCTTGTCAATGTCCATGGATGTGAGGTGCGGAAAGGTGGAGTCACACCCGTCAATGAGTAACTAGCGACTACTACATGACCTAAGCATACGATCATGATACTACTCGCACGACAACTATGCGGCACGGAGGTAAATGCCCTGATTTGCAGAGAACTCACAGGCGGGCTCTTTGAAACGAATGTCAAACATGTCATTTATTAATTCTCTAACGAATGTTCTAGTAAGGACACAAAACGAACCCAGAACAAGTGGACCTGAAACTGTCCGAGTTGGAGACGTCCATTGAACCTCATCGCACTCTCGTGGTATAGGGCATTACAATGACGAGCAGTGTGAGTGTAGCTCGAAACTCTCAACGACCCAACGTACTGAGGGTGCCTCCGCATATGATCTTCGATTGGTATTAATATGGCTTGTGCCGATTCTTCTTCAAATCCTTCTCCAATTGTTTTGCCTTCCTATGTCCGATTTCCACAGGTCTGATGGCGGTACTGTCCGCTTTCTTGAGCTTCACGGGACGATTACCTACATATTTGCCTTTTTGCCACATAACTAGATGGAATTGCATTGAAACCAGTTGGGCTCACCGTCCATCTCTTTCCACGCCTTAAGGAAATCTTCGGGGTCAGAAAATGCAACAAAACCATACTTGGCCTATATAAATCCACAGTCAACATTTGATCATGATAGTGCAATGGGAATGCGCTACCTTTTGGCTTAGTCTGTCTCGAATGACGCGAGCCTTTTGGAATGACGGGTATTTATTAAAGGCATTTGCAAGAACATCATCGGACACATCATTGCTGAGGTCTCCAACAAACAAGCGGAACCACGCTGAAACATGCTTGGTGAGAGGAAGGACGAAACACAGGTTGGACCCACCTGGATTCCATTCAAGGAGAGTCTGATCCTCCCACACCTTGCCTGCTCCCTTCCGTAGAACGGTCGTCCTCTTCCCTCCTTTTGCAAGCTTGCCTCCAGACCCTCCGCGTTTATCGATCATGGCACCCGGTACATAGACACTCTGTTGGGCGAGGATGCCAACATCGTATTCATAAGCATTTGCGGGAACCGGCGCACTGTGCGACGAGGAAGACCCAGCCATGGGATACATCGGACCATTGTAAGGCTGGTGATAAGGATTGACATCGTAAGCCGACTGCTGTTGGTTGTATTGTGAATAGTAGTTTGGGTCCATTGGTGGCAGGCTGCGGGCGACAATGATGTGGTTTGTACAGCGAAATAATTATGTAATTACTGATGCAAATCCATGCAACGTCAATACTACCAAACAAAGTCGATCTTTGGCATACACAAGACTGGTCTGCTCATCGTCGCACGCGTGCTTCAAGCTACCTCAAGGTGAGTTTCACGCCCAAAACGGTTCGATAGTCGACGTATACCACAGAGGGATCCAGGAGGGCTTGCTCAACTCTTCCTTTTTGCTCCCTTTGGGATGGATGGACTATAGTAGAGTGAGATGGTAGCTGATTTGTCCTCTGTAGATGCCGTTCGTCAAAAAGGTCAAATCAGACGCCTATTTCTCGCGTTTCCAGGTCAAGTACCGCCGTCGCAGGGAAGGAAAAACTGACTGTCAGTTGTCGCATTGACTATGTCCCATCCTGACCATTTCCTAGACTATGCTCGTAAGCGACTTGTCACGCAGGCCAAGAACAAATAGTATGCATTCATTTTCTCCTACGCTTCTTCGCCTCACATCGTCTCAGTAATGCTCCCAAATACCGCCTGGTCGTCCGTTTCACTAACAAGGACATCATCGTCCAAATTGTCTATGCACGTCTGCAGGGTGACTTTGTCTTGACCGCTGCTCGGTCAAAAGAACTCCCAAGATACGGTATCAACCACGGTTTGACCAACTGGACAGCTGGTGCGGTTTTAGGGTCGATCAATAGCAACTGTATTCTGACTGCCTTTCAGCTTATGCGACCGGTCTGCTGTGCGCTCGCCGTGCATTGACCAAGCTTGGGCTCGCAGATAAATATGAAGGTGTCACCGAACCGGATGGCACACTGTCATTAACAGAGGCTCTTGACGGCGAAGACGCTCCTCGTCCGTTCAAGTGTTACCTCGACGTTGGCTTGAAGCGTACTTCCACTGGTCACCGTGTCTTTGGAGCCATGAAGGGTGCAAGCGACGGTGGTATCTTTATTCCCCACTCCGAAAGGCGGTTCCCCGGATTCGACCCAGAGAGCAAGCAGCTTGACGCTGAGGTGCTCAAGAAGTACATCTTTGGTGGACATGTCGCGGAGTATATGGAATCGCTGGAGGAGGAAGATGACGAACGGCGAGTACTGCTATCCTGAAAGAGACCCAAGATCTAACATGTCACTACTCGGTAGATTCAAGAAGCAGTTCGCGTCGTACCTTGCAGACGGTGTCGGATCTGATGACATGGAAGAAATATATACCAACGCATATGCCGCCATTCGGGAGAACCCCACGTTCCAACCCACCGAGAAGACGACGGATTGGAAAGCAGAGTCGCTCAAGTATAAGAAACAAAGGCTGACCAATGAACAACGCAAAGCTGCCATCCAAGCTAAAATCGAAGCTTTCAAGGAAACTGGTGGTGTGGAAGCTGAGGCTGAGGACGAGGAGGACGAGGAGGACGAGTAGGCGATTCGCACCAGAGCCTGTTGATCTACCATTCCTTTTCTATCCTTACTATAAAACGATCATCATGCTGTGCGTATGTATCCACGTGGCAGGCTGTATGTAACCCAAGGTCAAATCGATGGGTTGACTACGACACAGCCAGCATTTTATCTAAGACTTCGGCCTGCCAGGCTATCAATGACGTTTTTTGGCAGTAAGTGTAGGTATCTAGATGCGACATCTGATTTCCCGTCCCCCGGCCTATACGGCAGGCCGAGGCGGAGAGGGTGAGTTCATCAACGAGTGACACGTATACGCTGAAATTGCTAGGTTTTCGAGTTAGTATATTGTCACACCCGACATTTGCGACCACACTGACACGATGCACCCTTCCCATCGTCCAATTGTCTTGCCGCTGACCGTGTCAACGAACCAAGTCCCTCCGATGCGTTCACTGTACTGACTACCGGACTCACAGAGCTTGTCAAGTAAACATTTTTCCACTTCGTCTGAGAGCAGTTGACTGAGCTGAGGAACGGAAGTGATGGATAATGTTGCCTGGGGAAGATGTGCGATTAGGGAAGATGGCGATAAGAAGGTAAATCGCAATGTTTGTCTGTGGGTAAGGTTAGCCGGAACTCATGGCAGTCAGAGGTTTTGCAGCTACCTCGCGTCGAGGCGCAAAAGGGCTTCACCCCCTACTCTCTTCGATTGGCTCTCACCAGTCAGTTGACGCAGGAGACTTAGGCCAGTTTCACCAACTGGTTGAAACCTTAGCGTGCATGGGACCCCGGTAACTCTCAAGGCAGACACAACATCCTCTAGCGCATCACGGATCTTGATGCAGAATTGTTGGTACTGCAAAAGGTCAAGGATGGGCTGAAGAAGCTCAGAGGTCGGTTGAATGTTGACTGCAGTGGTTGGCCGTTCAGATCCTGGAGCCGATACGCGTTTGGACTTGTCACTGGCGTGCATGGTCAACAGGAGAGCTTGTAGCATCGCATGTATAAGATCGCATGTCGCTGAGAGACTTTTGGGTTGTGAGGGTATCTCACGGTGATTTTCATCGACATCGACCTATCTCTCAGTGAACAAAAACAATCTGTTGGTGCTTCGGACTCACCATCTCGAACCGTAGTTCGGTGCTGTGATCTACGTCTATGGTAATTATTCGCTCGGCAACCCGAGCAGACGAAGTAGGGAGGTTGCTCGCTTCCTTAATCAAGACAACAAATATCTCTTCGTCCACAGTTTCTCGCTGGGCATCCTCAAGAGACGCCTCCAGCGAGGGACCTTCGGAGAGTTCAATGACATTGTGAGCTGTGTGAGTCTCGCCACTCCAGTCCACAGTGGTCAACGTAATCCGTAGGCGAGCTGATTGACGATGAGGGAATATCAGCAAGTTTGCTTCCGTCTCAAGTGTGGATAGATGAGCTACAGCCTTCCTCCGGAAATGCATCGGGGCTACAGGGCAATGTTAGGCAAGGAGCTGACGCCATCCAGTCGAAAAGGTGCACCTACATTCTTCTAATCCAAAAGATATCCAAAAATCCTTTGCCGTTCTGTCGGCACCTTTTCCTGAGGGTGCCCAAACGGGCAGAGGTGCAGGGACTAGACTCCAGTTCGCTTTTCTGATTTTGAGCGCGTCTACCCAATATTTTTCGCTGTTTAAACGACTCCTTTCGAGTCTTGAGGCGGCTTGCTTAAATACATCTGCTGCTTTTCTGAGCGCCTCGTCCTTACCACCGATAGTAAGTTGTGCATTGAATGCATTGACGGAGTTAATGGCTGGTGGCTTAGACACCATGCTGGCGGTCAGCGAAGTCGATGGCAGCGAAGTCACGGAGGAAGGTTGGTTTAATGTCGTTGATGACAAAAGGAAGGATAGAAGATCTCTGGCCTGCGTCATTTCACCTAAAGCAACGCTGAGGCCTTGCGTGAACAGTAAACCACAAGCGTATGGGCTGGACATACAATAGCTGAGGAATGATTTCCATTCGCATCTTAAACAACTGCTCGGGTGACATAGTCAATTTCGTGTTATCTATTGCATATCCGCCATCCTCCGACACGGGTGAGCTCTCCCGCGGAGGTGCTACCAGCGCGTCCCCTTTGGGTAGCTGATCCTGACGCTCAAAGAAATCGAGGCCTCGTTCGAGAAATATTCTCCTCAGATTTTCCCCAAGGATCGTGGTGGGATTTTCGATTCTGTTCCAAGGTCAGCCAGTTGCGCCCCGACAAGTCAGAACCGTACGGCTCGATCTGCTCGCCTTCCGTAGTGATGTCAAGTAGGACGGGGATGCGCGCACCGCTGTCATCTTTGTAAGGCCTCTCGAGAGATAGCTTTGTCTTTTTCCAGGCTGGCTCAGTGTCGGACATGACGGGAGTCCGAGACACGTAAGTTCGGAAATGGGCTGGTGAGTCAGAATGGCGTTGCCGGCACGTGACCACAGCCAACTCACAGGCATCGCATCTTTTGATTCCTTCGCACTGATCCACGAGGACACCAGAGACAAAATGGCAAAAGGTGCGAACTTAGGTTCCGAACAGGTCGTCTTGAAGCGGCGCAAGACAGAGGACGACGACTCCCCAAACCCTCAAGGGAAGAAGCCTCGGACTAGGGTAAGGTAGGTTCCACTCTTCCCGAACACAAGCATTTCTTCAAATGTCCGCCCAGCTTCTCGTGCGGGGAATGTCATCGCCGCAAACAAAAGGTTTCGCCGATTTTTATACAACTGAAAGCCTGCTTATTCCTTTTTCTAGTGCGATCGCCAGATTCCTTGTTCTCATGTGCGTCAGCAATGTCTTGTTCACCTGTGAAACGGTATCTGACGAACCGTTCTAGTGTGTTGCTCGGAAAGTTCCTGAACTTTGTAAAGCCTACACTCCAGGAAAGACTGATCAAGATCTTAATCTACGACTGGCAAGGCTTGAACATATCATCGAACTCGCGCTCCCCCAGTATTTTCATGGTTCTGCATCACCTTCTGTAGTACCCTTCGATCGACACAATCGTGCCAGTTCTGACGGCCCTGACGAGGACAATCGTTCTATCACCGACGAGCAGGATCCCAGCGGAGGTTCCTTCCAGAGTGGGAAGTGGTACGGGAATAGCGCTTCAGGAAGTGTCGCTCCAGCCTCCGTATTGGAGCAAGTGAATGTTTCAATGGTTTGGTTTATCGTCGTTCTGACATGTATCTTCTTAGCTGGCAAACGTCGTAGTTGCCAGTTCTCGTCAAGAGCAGTGGGACCGTACCCGCCATGATACTGGCCACAATACTGTTACTGTGACACAAAATGGCGCTCATGGTGTTGACCACAAAACAGCACTTGCGACTCCAGCTCTTATTGAATCCGTGCGACAGGATTCTGAGCCGTCCGCTGCCGATAACCTGAAAAGTCTGATACAAGAATGTGGAGCGTCTCCGCATAAAATATCAGAATTGCTTCAGGAGCTTCCTCCTCAGCGCTTTTCAGATGTACTCATTGATCACTACTTTGCATCCATGTGCGCGCCCCAGGTTTGTTGCTGTAGATCAAGTTAACCTTGTTTCAGAAATTGGACAAGGTACCCTCTATCTGAGAAGGACTTTCGCGCAGCGTATTCGTCTATCTGTGCGAACGGAGTTGGGGCAAATACTAACGATGCTCGCTTCTTGCCACTTTTGTTCGTGGTGCTGGCTATTTCGGTGCGACTTGCGCCGGAACACCTTGCTGGTGATTTACGCACGAGGAGAATCACTTCCCTAAGGTATTATTGGTCTTGTACGTTTCCACCTTTTCTCTGATTTCTTAAGCTCACACCACGAGAAGCGCGACGGTCGCTTTTAATCGCGGCAGCAATTCAGCCAGATTCTCTGGATATCGTTTTGACCCGCTTATTGGTGGGTTTTCCGGTTCTTTCGTTTCGCTGAATTTTTCAAATAAGTTTACAGAGCGCCCGATTTTTGACCTTTGACCGCCGAATTACAGAGTGCTGGAGCCAGCTTGGCGCAGCCGTGCGGACTGCACAAGCCCTCGGCTTGCACCGGGATGCTGCACCCAGGGTTAGTCATGTCTTGAATACTCGATTACTCTTCTTTTACCGATCTTCATCAGGGACTGGACCCAGCTCAAGTCGAAAATCGCAGACGCATATGGTAAAGTCATCTAAAGAATGCAGTTGTAAGGGACTAACCATTGCATAGGTCATATCTGTATCATGCCGATCGTTCTTATGCCCTCGTCCTCGGCCGGCCTAATGCAATCCAAGATGATTATACATGTACACTACCTCCCCTCAACATCGACGACGATTTCTCTCCCGCAACAATTCGCAGCCCACCACCTCTGACGAGCCCCACAGGCATGACTTTTGTCATCCTGCGCCATCAATTAGCTTCAATCATCGGTCGAATGGTCCATCACTTCCAGAAAGTTAATACCCCTAGCCACTACTCCGACGTCCTTGCTCTTGATGAGGATTTGCTGAAATTCGTTTCTACTCTACCACCGCAGTTTGCATTGGAACCAGACACATCGCTTGACGAAAAGATGCAATTCATACCCGTCCACCGATTCCTACTGACCACGGAGATTCTTTTCGTGAGGATCGGCTTACATCGACCGTACTTGCTCCGTAAACTGAGTAGCGATCGTTACTTACGGTCAAGAATTGCATGCTTCGAGTCTGCTATCAAAGACTTCGAGGTTCGCAAGGCCTTTCGCGAGAAAATGCCTAAGGAGACCCGCGAGTCTCTTCATAACGCGTACCGAGAGTTCCAAACAGCGATGATTAGCGGTATTTATCTCGTTCTTCATCCGCATGGGAAGGACGCAGGTATGATGCACACTATTTTGGACGAATTTCTCAAAGACCACGAGGGTGTCCGCGAAATGGACGAGACTACTCGCCGAGAACTCAAAATCATCGAATTCCTGAAGAGTCGTGCTCTCCAAATTGCAGAAAGCATGGCGCACAGTCCAGAACCTCAAGAATCACATCCATTGGCCGACTCCCAACTATCATCAATGGGATTCACTGGATCGGTGGTTTCGCGTCACGGACAGACGCCGTTTTCTTCTATCTTGGCACCCAAGTCGTCGGGTTCCACTTCTCCTCATATGTACCCAGCATCCCCCTTTCTGCAATCCCCCGCTATTCAGCGCCTACAGCAAGGTTCCACCGATGGTTCACTTGGCTCGCCTGCAGGTACAAACAGTCCAAGTGGAGATGAAGAATCCGCAGCTCAGTCATTACTGGACCACTGGTGCAGTACTTTCAACGATGGCACGGTTGACGGGCCAACAGGTATGCCTGCCCTCTCCTGGGGCGGACCTGGTGGTGCGGACTTTACAGGCTGGGTCAGTGCTACGCCCGTACCATCAGCCATTGACCCAAACTTGATACCAACGCCTGACGGAGATTGGAGTTACTGGGAGAATCTTGTGAGTCAAATCAAGACTGGACCTCCTCTTTAGATGGGGAACGCCGCTTTGCCGGCAGAAAAATGGTCTTTGGCTGATGGAAGGATTATTTGACTTGATCTCAGCTGAAGAGATTCACGTCCCCAGCGAAGCGGGCTTCGAGTTTCACGACTTAGCGGAGACACTATTACTGCTTGAACCCGACCTAGATGTACATGTAATCAGCTAGTTCATGCCATAGGAATTTACTTCTTCACAAACTAATTCGGCGTCCGGGTTTGTACTGAGTTGATCCAATATGGAAAGAGTCGTTGACCCTTTTTAGACTAATTTATCCGACTGTGCCAGCAACATCCCATTGACCATGCAGTCAATCAACCGGTTTCTATACGGGCCTACGCCAGAAGAAAGGGTACGAGCATGGCAGAATAAACTGCGTTCGGAGAGTCGACAACTGGACAGAGAGATGAGACAAGTGAGTGTCATGACTTCCTTCCCATACATTGTGTAGGCCATTGAGCGTTCGCACCACAGCTCGACGCCGCTACCCAAAAGGCACGACTGACGGTAAAGCAACTCGCAACAAAGGGAGATGTCAAGTCTGCACGTATACTCGCCAGGGAAGTTGTGAGAAGCAGCAAACAGAAGGACCGATTATCAGTTAGCAAAGCACGGTTGGGTTCCATCGGAACACAGTTGACACAGCAGCTCGGTGGGCCGACTGCAGGAAGCCAAATACAAGTCTGACTTATTTCTCTAGCGATGCTCAAGGTCACCGGTTCCTTGCAAAAGTCAACCGAAATCATGAAGCTCTCAAACTCGCTCATCAAACTTCCACAAGTTAGTCAGGTCATGCGAGAGATGAGCATGGAGATGACCAAGGTAGGGACATTTCTACATCGAGAACACAGGTATTTAGTAGGGATGCTCAGGCCGGCATCATGGAGGACATGCTCGAAGACACACTAGAGATGGACGAAGAAGAAGAGATCGAGGAAGAAGCGGACGCGGAAGTGGACAAAGTGCTGTTCGAGCTTACTAACGGAAAGCTTGGGCAAACGGGTACCGTGGGAGTGGAAGTGCCTGTGAGTCAAGCGGTATGCGTGGCGTGTTTGAACACTGACCTGAAAAACCCTAGACTGCACAAGAGCGGCTGGAGGAAGAGGAGATGGAGAAGACGATGGAGCAATACCGGCAACAGCTGGATGGACTATTGAGCGGGTAATGATCGTTTGAGCGGGAAGACATACCTTACGGATCAGCTGGATAGACACTCGTGTATTATAATTGTCTTAGCTACAGGTTACACTTACACTTCACGAGTACGGTTGACGTGCCTTGGTAACGGATCTTGCACGTGGGTGAATCCGTGTGCACCCGGCGCCCGGCGTCCAAAGTCCCATTTTTTTTGTTCGCATCAATCACTCTCTTTCTCTCTCCGTCTCAAAAATGTTGGCCCGTAGGTCCCTCACCGGTCTCGCAAAGAGATATCCCCAGGTAGATGTCGTTTCATTGCGGCCCAACCACTTCCTTACGTTGTTCCTTAGTCCTTCAGACAATATGCGTCTGGCGCTCCAACCTCTGCGTTCGCTGGACACAAGGGGAGCGATGTGAGAAGCCCACACACACTTCGCTACGTGTCACTTACCTCCTACAGGGAAACTACACAGTAACCTTGATTCCGGGTGACGGTCAGGCCATCACACATTCCTAGCGAACTGTATTGACGTCAGATGCAGGTATTGGTCCCGAAATCAGTGAATCCGTCAAGGCCATCTACTCTGCCGCCAACGTAGGCCTATATTACGTGCTTTTCCCTGATATACTCAGCCCAACCACAGGTTCCCATTGAATGGGAAGAAGTCAGCGTGACACCTATATTGAAAGGTGGTAAAACTGTCATTCCTGACGCGGCAATCAACTCGGTCAGGAAGAACACCGTTGCACTGAAAGGTGTGTCTGTTTGATGCTGACGAGGTTCCAAAAGACTAAGTTCCCCCAGGTCCCTTGGCGACGCCAAGTAAGTTGGCACTGACGACGACTTTTCGCACTCAAATTCACACCTTGCATTAAGTTGGCAAGGGTCACGTCTCTCTCAACCTGACACTTCGCAGGACATTCAATCTCTTTGCCAATGTTCGCCCATGTATCTCGATCAAGGGCTTCAAGACCCCTTATGAGGACGTCAACACGGTTCTTATCCGTGAAAATACGGAGGGTGAATACTCGGGTATCGAACACGAGGTGCGCCATTTGGTATCGCAGGACCAGCCGCGTTTACGTGGAGGTTCTAGATTGTTGATGGGGTTGTTCAATCCATCAAGCTTATCACTTACGATGCGTCTGAACGTGTGGCTCGCTACGCGTTCCACTACGCGCAAGCCAGTGGGAGAAAAAGGGTGACCGCCGTACACAAGGCCAACATCATGTAAGCCAAGCCATGAACGTGCTGTTGAAATCACGTATTAATTTCAACAGGAAAATGTCGGATGGAATGTTCTTGTCGGCTTGCCGCCACGTGTCCAAAGATTACCCAGATATCTCGTACGACGAGGATTTGCTGGATCGAGCCTGCCTGCAGGTATGCTTCGCCACATGATAGATGGATGCTGGTTGAATAACCCTTCAAATAGATCACGCAAAACCCTGAACCATATTCGAACCGCGTCATGGTGATGCCCAACCTTTACGGTGATATTTTGTCGGATATGTGCGCAGGCTTGATTGGTGGTCTTGGTCTCACACCTTCAGGCAACATTGGACGGGTACGCATGTTATATTTAAAGCGTCCTCACGCGCTGAGTTTCCCAAGGATGCATCTATTTTCGAAGCTGTGCATGGTTCCGCCCCTGACATCGCGGGTATGTGCTACGTTCGGAATTCCGGTGAAGGACGTCTACTGATAACATGGAACAGGAAAGGGATTAGCTAATCCAACGGCCTTATTATTGTCTTCTTTAATGATGTTGAGGTACGGATAATATTATATGGCGGATTACTGTTTGATCCGACATGTCTCATTAGACACATGAACCTGAACGATTACGCGGCGAAGATCGAGAAGGCGGCACTCGACGTAAGTAGCGATTGGATCCTGCCCAATCGTTGGGAAGTTGACGTGTCGATCCACAGACGATCGCGGAGGGCAAGACGATTACTGGGGATCTCGGTGGCACGGCGACCACGAAGGAGTATACCTCTGCGATCATCGGTAAGCTCTCGGGTGCATGAAGAATTTATAGATTTAGAGAGGTTGTACATGCGGATGGGCTGTGTGTCCGTGATGACTAAATTATGCATGGGATAGACCGTGGGAAATAACGGGTTGGAAAATGAGTGACTGAGTGACTGCGAGATTCTTTACGACGACGACTAGTAAATTTCTCATCCACGCCTGTGCACGGCACTCACCTCCATAATCCCCTCACAAGCCCTACAGGGCAAGCCTTCCAGCATACATCCACTTTCCTACTATCAGGTAATGCTTCTATCTTTTACCTTGTTCGCTTCCTTGTTCTCAACCAACACATCCTTCTCAGACTTCCACACGTTTTCATATACTGTAACGCTACGAACGAAATGACAGACGAAACACTCCCAAACCAAGCCAGGAAGGACGACACCAGAAAGTCCACCTCGGCTGTTAATAATCCCCGCGGATCCAAGAGGACCGTTTCGAACGCCAGGTCCTCTTCCGCTGCGGGAAATCTCCCAGGCGCCCCAAGGCCCTCCTCTAGAGCCGGCAATAAAAAGTCTGCTACTCCTGTACCAGGTGGTGCAGAATCTGGCTCAGACTCCAACAAGAAACCCACGGAGGCGAAGAAGCCTGACCCGCTCCGCAACAAGAGTCAGACTAGCACCGCTCAACGTAATGGAAATCATCGCAACCGCCAGCCGTCGTCCTCACAGGCGAACCGTAGCAGTGCTGCCAAGGATCGAATCTCGATGGGCCAATCTTCCTCCCCTGCACCTGCCTCTGCTTCGGAGTCTAGTGATGCACTGTCTTCTCTCCAACGCGTCATCGCTGATCTCAAGACGACTACTCCGAGCCAAGCATCCCCTACTGCTAACTCGCTTGCCGCTTCCATCCATGCTCCACAAGCGCTACAGGCCCCACCGGTCACTAGTCTTCCTGCGAACGCGCCTGTATTTCTCCCCGGTGCCCCCGCTTTTATTCCTTCTGCTTTAACAGATGCTGCACGGCACCGCAAGGCCGCGTCACTAGGGGCTTCCGCTCTCTCCGGAAATTTCAATTCATTTTCACCCCATCTCGGTGCGATGATAGAAGATGTGGAGGATACGTCCGGCATGTCCTTCGAGGATGGCGAGATCACAGAGGGTTTCTTTCCTAATTCTGGCCACCAACTCCGGTCTCAGTCTCAAAATTTCGTGGCTCCTCGGTTTGCTGCTTTGGCTGCACAACAAGAGCAAGATATCCTTGGTCCAACCGGGCGTCCTCAGCTTGCGCCAAACTTCATGTTTGGTGCTCGCCGACGTACCAGTTCTAATGTACCAATGGGTCCACTGAACGAAGAAGATGTTGGGTTCCAATTTCCGCAGCAGAGTCAAATGCCTGAAGGAGTCGTCCATGACCAGCTCCATAGGCGAGCAGAGAATGACATTACTGGTATTATGGCCGAGCAGGTATGCATGTTTAGTTTTGCAATCTTTACCTTGGCTCATCTGCTTCAGATTGCTCTTCAAAACCAAATAGAAGTCCTGCAACAGCAGCAACAAGCACTTTACCAGCAGCAATTGGCCTCCAACCAGGTCCTTTCCCTTCAAACCCCCGGCCTTGCACCCAATAGACACAGACGTGTTCAGAGTACTTTGCCCGCGAACAGCAGCGGGAACAATGTCGGTGGTTTCACCCCTCCGATGGGCCAATTCAACTCCATGGCCAATTTGGGTATTAATCCTGACTCGCAGCCGGGTGGTTTACCTCGTGGTCACGGAAGGAGGCACAGTGTTAACGTCGTCAATAAGCCATCCCAAAGTACTTCCCACAGCAATGTTGGTTCCGTGAGTTTCCCTTATAGTGGCCAGGATGGCTTCGAGGACGGTTTCGCCTCGCCTTTTGGGGGCCATTCGCGCACGACCTCCCGAGTCGATTCCAGCTGGAGAATCAGTGCGTAACGACATTCTACCGAAGAATATCGTCTTGCTGACCCGTCCGGCATAGATGGTGGCGTTATCCAGGGGAACAACGCATTTGCTGCCGATCTTGCACAAGCGCAGGCTCAGCTGCAAAGCTTGCAACAGTTCCGTGCTGCTGCCGGAGGCCACCACCACAAGATGCCTTCATTCTCTTTTCCGAACATGCTGCCGAACATGATGGCCGCTAACATGATGGGCTTGGGCATGGGGGGCGTGGGCCTGTTGCAGCAGCAGCAGCAACAGCAACAACAGTTCCAGTCCCAGTTGCAGCAGCAGTCCAGCCAACCACAGCGCAAATCTCTCTTTGCTCCTTATCTTCCTCAGGCCTCTCTTCCTCCCCTCCTAGCCGCCGGAAAGCTGGTTGTAGGTATCCTCCGTGTCAACAAGCGCAACAGGTCCGACGCATACGTTGCCACTGAAGTTCTGGATGCCGATATTTACATTTGCGGCTCTAAAGATCGTAATCGTGCTTTGGAGGGTGATATTGTTGCCGTCGAGCTCCTTGACGTCGATGAAGTGTGGGGAACAAAGAAGGAGAAGGAAGAGAAGAAGCGCAAGAAGGAAGAGAACTCTGCTTATGACTTGAAGTCCACTGTGGGGCGGAAAGATGACAAGAAGAAAGACGACGTTGAGGTCGAAGGTCAGGGGTTGATGTTGTTCGAGGATGAAGAGTACAATAAGTTCTCCAATGCAATTCCACACCACGCTAACATCTGTTTGCAGGGTCACGGATGAAGTCAAGCCTCAGTTTGCCGGACACGTCGTGGCAGTCGTCGAACGTATGCCTGGACAACTCTTTTCTGGGACACTTGGTCTTCTACGCCCCTCTTCTGCGGCTACCAAAGAGAAACAAGAGGCTGAACGTCGTGAACGGGAGGGCGACCGTGGGGATGAACCACGACGTGGACCCATCGAGCGACCCAAAATCGTATGGTTCAAGCCGACAGATAAACGGGTGCCCCTTATTGCCATCCCCACCGAACAAGCACCCGCAGATTTCGTTCAGAATCCCGAGATTTATGCGAACAGGTTGTTCGTTGCTTGTATCAAACGTCATGTGTGTGCTTTAGTTCAAATTTATTCTTTTACTGACGACACGGGACGCAGCCCATCTCCTCTCTCCATCCTTTCGGCACCTTAGCTGAGGAACTCGGCCCTATTGGGGACATTGAAGTCGAGACCAGTGCTTTGTTGAAAGATTGCAACTTCCCTACGGAAGAATTCTCCGAGAGTGTGCTCAAGTGCCTCCCTCCGACCCCTTGGACGTATGTTGTCGATCTTTGCGTGCTAATTTCTACTCACATTGTTGCCAGCATCCCTGATAGGGAATATGAGATCCGCAAGGATTTGCGCGAGGAACGTATCTTCACTATCGACCCGCCTTCGGCTCGAGACCTGGATGACGCCTTATCGATCAAGTTGAATGATGATGGTACTTATGACGTTGGTGTTCATGTTTCAGACGTGTCCTACTTCGTGAAACCTAATACTGCGCTCGACCGTGATGCCCGCAAACGAGCCACAAGCGTGTACCTTGTCCAAAGAGCAGTGCCTATGTTACCGCCCACGCTCAGCGAAGAGGTTTGTAGCCTTGTTCCTGGCATCGAACGTCTCGCTTTCTCCGCCATTTTTACGATGACCATGGAGGGAAGGATGATCAATAAATGGTTTGGAAAGACCATCATCAAGTGAGTGGGATGGGATCTGATTATATCAATGCATTGCTCACTGGCCGAAAGATCTGCTGCGAAACTGTCCTACGCTGACGCGAAGAAGGTGATTGACGGAGGGTCGATAAGTGAACTTGACGTGTCACCGGGACATGCTGTATCGTCGATCGAGGGAGATGTAAGAGCGTTACACCGAATCGCCAGTCAACTTCGTGCCAAGCGTCTTCACGGCGGTGCCTTGACACTCGACTCTTCACGCTTATCGTTCACCTTGGATGATAATAGCCTTCCTTTGGATTGTGGGCAAGACGAAGGCAACGATGCCAACTACTTGGTGCAAGAGGTATGCGTCATTTCAACCACATCCTCATTGATACTCATACTGGTCTAGTTCATGCTCTTGACCAACATTGCCATTGCTCAGCGTATTGCTGTCCATCTTCCTGAACAGGCACTCCTTCGTAGGCACGACTCTCCCATCGAAAGGCGTATGGTATTTGTTCCTGTTCCGCCATGCTCTTCTTGATATTAACGCCAGTTCTATAGAATGTCTTCTATGAGCGCGCCAAGCGCCTTGGTGTGGAGGTAGACACTTCATCCCCCGGGGCCATCATGCAATCTTTTGATACAATCGTCAATCCCACCGCTCGTATGGTCCTCGAGCTACTGTGTTTCAAAGCTACCCAACGCGCCAAATATTTCTGTGCTGGCATGCTGGATATCGCCAAGTATGGACACTACTCACTCAATGTCCCTCTCTATACACACTTTACTTCACCTATCCGGCGCTACGCTGACATCCTTGTGCATCGCCAACTCGAATCTGTCCTTCAAGGTGGAGGTGCGTGGAAAATATTCCACTGTGACCTCAATTAATTTCACATTCATAGGTGATTCCAAGTTCACCATGGATAGAGATGCTGTCGCAAAGATTGCTCAACAATGCAATATGTATGTTCCTCTGTCATCCATGGTCAGCTCCTTGCTGACGTCTTCTAGTAAACGGGATTCTGCGAAATTGGCGCAAGAGCAGTCCATTCACCTTTTCCTTTGCGTCTTCATCTCGGACTTGACCCACCGTTACGGACCGGTTATTCGTCAAGCCAAGGTTGTCAATGTGCTTGATGCTGCCTTTGACGTACTTGTTCCCGAATTTGGTATCGAGAAGAGAGTCCACGTCGACCAGATGCCAATCGATGTGAGCCTGATGACTGAGCGACTCTTTCCTCCAACTAATCTCTCACCTAGAACCACGTGTATGACGAACACACTCATACCCTCCAGATTTATTGGTCTGGCAAGGACGTCATCACTTGGCTTGCGGAAAACAGCGACGACGAACATCTCAAGAAAGTTAAGCAGAATGCCGAGGCACATGCCGCCAAGATGGAAGTAGCATCACGCTCCTTGCATGATGAGAACGCTCTCTTTGATGAAGATGAAGCTGAGGAAGATGAAATAGTGCTTGGCCGAGAGGAAGCTGTTAAAGAGACAGAGACATCCAAGCAACGCCTACTTTCGGCTTCTAAGGTTGAACCGGTGTTCGAAGGTTTGAGGACGACTCTATCTGGTCATAAGATACAAGACATCAAGGAGCTGATGACAGTTCCAGTATGTGGACGACACTATCTGTCAATCTCATACTAACATTACCTGTCAGGTGATCGTGACCGCAGACTTGACCAAGAGTCCTCCTGTCATCAAGGTGTACAGTGTCAACCCGTACGCCGAACCGAAGAAATGAATCACCCGACCTCCGACCTCTTTCGCCTTTCGAAGCGTACCTGTTTCCCTGTTGTACGATAGTGTTAATATTCCGCATGCTTTCGCTTTCCTTGCCCCTCGCTGATACTGACTCATGATCCATTCATGTGCCGGTTCTGTATGGCTATGTCTATGAGATGTTTACATATTCGATTCCCTTGGGCTTTCTTCTCCCCATTCGACGGTTTGCAATGCACGCATCCGCCCTGTTCTATGTTCTTATGTTGTAGTAGTGTCATTAGTTCAACGGAGGATTTCTCGTCATCAGCCGGTGAGAATCTGCACCGTAAAATACAGGAATACAAATTGCGCTTTAAGATAGAGAAGAGTGGCCTCACAAACATGCGCTGCGCTGCAACGCGTTTGTTTCCCAGGTTATAGATACTTATGACGCCTTTACATCCTAGATTTGTATCCTAAATCCAACCTGGAGGGGGCGACCCCACCTCATATTTCACGTCTCTCCTCTGCCTCAGACTGCTTCGCTCCCAGATGGGGATATCCTTGCTTTCGCACGATGTGTTCGAGCCAGATGCACGAATAGCGAGATTGGCATCGGCGGTACCAGTACCCTTGCCTTTCAAGGAATTATGTCGCTCAGGCGGCCGGGCCTCTTGCTGAAGCGACTGGCACTGCTCGACGACCGTGTGTATCGAGTGCACCGACCCGATTTTGCCGCCCTGTGCGAGCATGCTGCGGCGTCCCGCAGTAGACGTCGGGAGGGGAGGTGCAGGAGGACGAACACGATGGATTTCGTGTAAGCAGAGCTTATAGAGCTCGGTCAACCCGAGATAGCTCGCTTCGTCGCGAAGTTCGAGGAGAGAATCAAGGCGGGTTGTGGACATGGGTGTGAGCTGCACTGCGCGGGGTAGGGTTTCTGGGTGATCCGGAACGTCAGGAAGCGAACGGAGGTAAGAAAGAATGTGTATATAACTGTCACGTGTGTTAAAGAAGTCGGATACAGTGAGAAGCACGCAAGACTTACGGAGTACTCGGTCTATCGAGGAAGATGTGGATACTATTGGAGGGCGGGAGAGAACTGGAGGAAGTAAGGTGATCACGGAAGACCGAACTAAATCCGTTGGTGCCAGTGTATGCTTCGCTCACATTCGAATATACCGAGGCTGTTTCAGAGATAGATGAGAACAAGGAGGTGAGATAGCGAGAGAGGTGAGATGGCCGGGATACCAGGGTTCTTAGGGAAGTTCGACAGGCTGTGGTACATGTTTCTAGAGTAATGATGACCTTGGAAGGATCGCCGGAGGCGTCTGGAGGGGGGGAAAGTAGGATCGCCTCGAATGGAGGCTGTGGTGGAGTGACATCAGCGTCCGCTGGAAGAACAGGTGTTGAACGAGAAGGAACGCGGGAGTGTGCTATCATGGTGGAAGAAGAAGTGTGCTGAGTTGCGGGAAACGTGGAACCTGACAACCGGATAGATGAAACGTCATCTGACAAAGAGACTCCGCCTGCGGGTATCGAGTTGGCAGACAAACTGCTTCCGTCTTTAGTATCTGAAGTGTCTGGTAGTGGTGGCAGAGGTGGACTGGATGGCCGAGGCGGTGGAAGATGTGTGCATTCATTTTCCTCTGCTGCGTCATGCAACGAGGCCTCTTGCTCCACTCCTTCCTCGTCTATTAGCTCGAATGTCTTCGATGGGCCTGACAACGCCTCTTGCGGGGTGCGTACGATGGTCGCACCAGAACCGAGTGGCCCACTACGGCGAAGACTAAACTGATCTAGAGAACTACCGATTTTCGGCTCGGATATCCGAGTCGGTTTTTGGGCAGCTTGAGGGATAGAACGACTAGAGGTGGAAGAAGAGCTACGATTGAGCCAAGTGATTGGCTTGGACAACGAGTGTTTGTGACCATGGCCGCGCGGCGGGGTGGTACGTGCGGTAGAAGCGAGGATTTGGGAAGAGGAAAAAGAAGGAGCCAGCTCCGAGTGGACAGGGTAAGAAATATCATAAGCGGGTGAGCGCTGAACACGTTTTGAAAGTATCATGATGAAAGGGGTAAAAAAATGATGGAGGACGAGGAGAAGGAGCTGGAAGGGTAAATGACGGCAGAGACAAAGAACATACTTGGTAACGTGGTCTTGAGTCGGTAAAAGACATGCGCAGACAATACGGCGTGTCATCCGGACCCGAGCAGCACGAACGACAACACTTGCCAAATTAGGATGTCAATGTGTCTCGGAAAATACCGCTCAAAAGTCAGACTCTGACCATGGAACACAAAACGATTCAATACAGACTCAACTTACCAAATGCATTGCATGCCATCTCACCTACTCTAGCTGCACTTCATGCCTCGCGCGTAGCAGCGCTTCACCCCGAAACTGCTGCCATATTGGCACCCTCTCACTGTCTAAAATGTGGCGTATATCATTTTTCGGGCGACTACCCAACTCCCTTCATGCGTACGAATAGGAAGCCTAAACGCGGCGTATCATCGCGCTCGAAATCTTTCCGGAGAAGATGTCATTCGTGTGGCTTTTCAATTGATGTACCCACCAGCTCGTCTCTCGACCATTCCTCTGCGCCAATCCCGGTACCTGCCATCCGACGGATCAACGATATCGACCGGCCGGCGCCACCGACTGATACACCCCAACGTACCACCTCGACCACCTCGACAACCCCGCGCGGAGTCGTCCCACCTGCTGTACCTCAACAGTCCAGGCCTCAATCCAAAACGAGCGATACAATGAGTTCGGCTTTGATGGACATACTTTCCCGTGATCGTCAGAGGGAGGACGTTGCGAAAGCGAATAAGAAAAAAAAGCAGGGGCATGACGGGCTAGTAGCTTTCTTGAAGCAATTGTGATAACAGCGCATTGGCTATTCCATCAGTGAGCATGTTCTTTTCTCTCCCACATTCTATTGAGCTAAATTTGTTTATGTAACCAAGTTCCTGCAACAACACTAGTACCAAGGATAACCCTTACAAGGCTGTCACTTCATATGATCAGAACGAGTGTCCTTTGAACCCGAAGTCCTGATCTAGTTCGGTTCTTTTGCCTACCCACTCGCGTTCCTGTATGTGCGAAAAACCATGTCTAGTTAGGTTGCCTAACGTCAATTGCAGGTTCATCTAGTCTCTGCTGAGCGGCGGGGAATTTCGCGAGTCTCGACAGAGTCATTCAAGCGAATGAAATTTCTTTAATATAATCACGAGGGCTCTCAATTTCGAATTTTCACAGGTCGGAAGCACGTTCCATCGGCACACGCCCCACGAAACTTCTTGAGTGCCAAAATTATAACCGGTGAATTGGAGAGTAGCTTACGTTTCCCCGGTGTGTGCAGGGATCAAAAGTGGTGGCACTCGGGTTCTGTCGTCTATACATGAGGGGTATACCAGATTAATTTGACCTCTCGACTGAGTCTGAGGTGGGCCTGCCCATGCCCAGGTGTATACGATACCAAGTGTGATATGTA